>PPHD01013491.1:0-17286 GCA_002909625.1 Bambusicola thoracicus | reverse complement strand
AAAAAAAAAAGCCAGCTGCATTTTCTCTGTGGTGCAAACAATTCCTGGTTTACTCTTCCCTAGGTATAGCAAGACAAAAGGGGCGCCTTGCACCATCTTGATCCCGCAACTTGCTCTAGCCTGTCCCCAAGTTTACAATGAAAATGGGAGCGATGCATCTCTCAATGTGCAGAGCCTGGGGCTGTCCTTTCAGTGCTGCCTGCACAGCATGGCCACTGGTGTTCTCCAGACAGGTTTGAGGTTCCCCGCTTACCTCTTGCTGCAGCACACGGCTGTGTGACTGCTGCAGCCTGCTGACTGGCAATGCTGCTGCCTTTGCTTTGAGTCGCCTGTGAGCACTTCAGTGCTCAGTGGCCAGGCTGCACACTACCGACTCGCAATGGTTTCTCTTGGTTGAGAGAGGGGTTGCATGCATATCAAAGAGCATACTCCGGCTTTGTGGAGTGAGAGGCTCTTAATAATTAAACCGACACACAGACACAGGTCTGAATACTTAGTACCATATAGCGGAAGCAGAGGAAGAACATCAATGACTTTATAGCTACTTAACTACCCAGTTCACAGTGTGCTTTCCATATATACACAGTTCTCTTGCAACTCTAAAGGAAGAAATGTCAATTAAACAAACTTTTGATTCTATTTTCATTGGTTAGGTACTTGAGAGAATAAGTAACAAATAGAATGGATGGTGTGGTAACTTCTAAAACAAACACCATTACTTCTGATGGGCAACAGTTAATTGGTACCACAGAATGTGTCTGAAATATTGATTTAGTCTGTCTGGTTAGGGAAGTAAGTCCCAACATACTTTCATCTGTTCTTAAATATAAATGAAAAAACAATACATTTACTATAAGGTCACAGTGGGAACAAACAGAATCAGCTGAAGCACACGCAGCTTGTGATTTATATTCTGAACCCACAGGCAGCAAGAAAAGAAAGACTGATAGCATCGTCTTACAATCAGATTTTGGATCATGTTGTGCATCTGAGAACGCCAGCAGAGTCCATGGCTGTTTCTTTCTCTGCATTCTGCAAACAAGTCTTTTTCAGCAATAAAACATTTGCCTTTCTATCCGTCAGTGCATGCAGCCATACATAAATAGTATTTTAAGCAGCAGTTAAAAGTTTGCAGGCATATAATTATCACAATTTGGTTATCTTTTGAATGTCATTAAAAAGACTTAAAAGTCTGTAAGAAAAGAAGATGTACACAGCCATTAAATTCCTGTCTTAAGTTCTCCAGGACTGTAATCACTCTTAAGCACATGGAGAGATAATTGAGAGTTTAGCTGTCTATTTGAGGAGCAAGAAGGGTGCAAAATTACAACAGCCATTGACAAGATTGAAGAATATTTTCATATAGTGCAGTGATCAAGTTAATTTGAGAGGTAACTCTAGGGGCTTTGTGGATACTCAGAAGGCTTAGCCAACAAGATTTCAGCAAGATTGCCAGTTGCCTCTCCATCTGCTTCGAAAGGAACTCTTGGCAAGACTAACTCTCACTATTTCCAGTTGCTAGAGAGACACTTTCAGTCTCAGGATGAAATGAAAGAACAATGGTTCTTTCCTTTCAATAAGTAGCACTGTTACTTAAATTTTCAATAATTTTCGCTGTGGAGGTAATATTTGGAAGCTGAATCCAGAAATTTGCTCACGGAAGCACTTAGCAGTTTATAAGACAAATACTGAAATTAAAATGAGAAAAGTTCCAAATTCAATGAAAAATATGGTAAAGTGTTTTTGTTGTTGTTGTTTAAGCACCCAAAGTCAAACAATTCACAATGAATAATTCATCCGATGTATCTTGTGTTTGCTCATAGAATATCCTTGAGTAGTTTGCTGTGATCTCAGGTATATTCCCTTCTTTAACAGTTTACCCTCAAAATTTAGACAGACTCTGAATTTTCTTGATATACTCAATACTCCCAAGTTAAAGAGCTGCATATTAATTCTCCTTTCCTCTGATTAGAAAGGAAGGACTGCAATTCTGACATGCACAACTGCAGGTCTAAATTTAATATTAAGCTGCTGTGAGCGTACCCTCATAAAACTTTGAAGTGTATTCCTTTCCCTTCTCTCCCCCGAGGAACTCACCAGCAGAACAGTACCATGTGAATGATCACGAACAGGAGGGGCACGAGTAAAGCAAATTAACTCAATGTAGTTCTTTGAACTAAATTTAAAAGCATCTGGCAAAGTCTGGGTTTAGGGTATGACTTTTCAGAGCTACAAAATGGTAAAGAATAGATATTCAGCAATTCTCAAATGTGCTGAGTAAAATATCTACATGCTCATCAACCAGCATTCTGAAGATACTCTCGCTTGCTCAGCCATTGTTCAGATTTGCAATTTATAGCACTGGAGTTACAGTGGCATAAAGCCTAACACAGCATCCCTTTATTAGTGCCTCATCTTTGCCTTGTATACATTAATCTGAGAAGCGTTTGGTCAGAAATGCTGACCCTCATGGTTCCGGTCTCCTCAGAACGATGGCCTTGGCAGCCCAGCCCAGCTCTACTAAGGTAATTAAGGAGTCAGAGAAGAGAAAAAGGTGCACCAGGAAAGCTGATTACAGATAATAAAAAGCAACGTGCTTCCAGAGAAACAGCACACTGATCACAGGTGTCTCAGACTCTGGCTCTACCTGCTGCTTGACTCTGTGTATTCAAGGATTTTGAGTACACATATTATCTTTACCTTTTTTGGCCCCTCGTTGTATACATTACAGTGCAGTCTTTCAGTACAGATTCATTTCAAGGAAATATCAAACAATCACACCATTTCTCTATACAGCAGCTTCTAAACAGCTCTACAGAACACAGTACAGCTTGCCTTCCTTACAAACTCAAACCAAACTTAATTCAGCAACACCTAAATTTGCCTCAGGTCCACCATATGTGCAATGGCAGCCTTAGATAACAGAACACTGGCCGCTAGTAATTAAAATAATATTGATTTTATTCTGTATCACAGAACCAGTATAAATAATGCTAGCGTTGTTATAAGGGAATGGAAGATGCTAAGTGGATATGTGAATGAGCTACTTTCATTTTCTGTAAGATACCATCAGAAAGTGCAACAAAAGATTTGAATCAGTCTGGTGAAATTCATGCTTTTTAAAGAGAGTTTGACTGATATATTTTCAAAGAATTTAACCCAATAAATGCACAGAAATAATCTCCTACTAAGCCTCAGAAAAAGCTGGGATGTCTCAGTGCACTCAGATAGGAATACGTATAAAGAGCACTTATCCTGCTTGCAGGCTGCGATTTAGAGAAAAAAATATTCATAGTAATTCTTCCCTTCCTCAGCATTCCATAAAGAAAGGGTGGCTGTCTCAGTCTCTTGCACTATGTTTGCGCTGTACTTTGCACTTAACTGGTCAGTCAGAGCAGTTCACAAAGCCTACTACCAATGCTATAAAATTCCCCAGGATATTGCTGGAGGAAAGAGGTGGCTCTTTAGTTGCTGCAGCATTCTTCAGATCTGCAAGAGGCATGAAGAATTTGCAAGTCAACATGTTTTAAGATGGATTACCCTTTTCAGAAAACGTCTGCAGGGATGGTTTAGGGAAAAAAATCCTTTTAAAATCTTGTTCCTGCTTTGCTTTTTGCACTAAACACAGGAAGAAATATTCAGAGGTCTCCCGCATAGCTAGCTAGGTGGGGGGAGGGATGATCTGACTTCATGTCACACTGTTAGAATGGTTAAATCATCTTTTCAATTATTTTGTTTCTCACTCTCTTAGAAAACGTATTTGTATGCATATACCCATACACATATCTGTACACACACATACACTACAACACACATTCAAAATACCATGAAGACAAGCCAATAATAATATCTGTTGCCCACCTTTACAAAGACAAAGCTACGAGAATTTTTCATTTCTGCATCACTGCAAACTGCACACATTTCATAAAGATAATTAACCACAGAAGAAAGTTCCCAGCAGTTTAACAGATACAGGTGAAAATGTAATGCCTTAGAGGCATATCAAGTATTGGAGGATAGCTTCACTACTGAATTATCCACTAACCTTCTCTTCCAGCTCTGCCTTGGGGATACTACAAAAGAAGTTTTAAGAATTAGATGGAAGGACCTGAAGGAAAAGTCATGCTAAAACTTTTAAGGAGTGGCCTAGATCTTGACCTTATCTAAATTAGCTTGGACTTGCATAAAATAGGAAAAGGTTGATGTGGGGAAAAAATGATGATAGTGATCAAGCGTCTTGACTTGCAGCCAGGCAAGAAATCACTTTTATTGGACATGCCATGAATGATAAGAGTGACTTAGCAGAGAGATTTAGTCACTGCAGACACTGTCGTCTGCATCATCTGGCCAAAAAAAAAAAAAAAAAAAAAAAAACAAACAGATTGCAAAGCATCATCCTCTTCATTTGCAGAAATGTAAATAAGGATCTTCCTCAGCATTCAATAACAAAAGAAAATACAAGCCCTGCACCTTCTGGATAGCTGGACAGTCAGTAATCAACTCCAGCTGAAGATTTTTCACTAGTTATTTCCTTAAGATAACATGCTACGCTGCTCAGGGCTGACCTTTAGGATTTAGAAGAAAACCTGTATCGACATATATTGATTCTCCCTGAGAACCCAAGGAAGTTCAGAGCCTGGCAGAACAAGAGGAGCTAGCTCAGAGCAGGGCTGCTCCGATTCTCCCATGCGTGACTGGGATGTGGGAAGCCCCTCACGAAGGGCAGGGGGAGCTTGTCCTCTGCCTTGCTGGGGGCAGGGAGCTGCCCTGCTAGGCATAAGGGGAGCACCTGCAGGTATCGCTCTGCAGCAGTAGAGCAGGGTGCAGGGCAGGAAGCTGAGCAGTGGGTCCAAGGTCAGTTCTTGTGGTCAGCCGTAGCCAGATCCATCATCCCTAATGGCAACCAACAGACATATGTAGGGACTTCTGTTCTTAAGGTTCTTTTTTTCTGTCTTTTTCTTAACCAAGAAAAAGCCTTACTTGGAAAAAAAGAAAAAAAAAAAAAAAACAGAAAGAAAGAAAGAGCAATTCATTTTAGTGACCTTGGTAACATGAGCCAGTATTTTTAAACACAGGTATTAGGAGTAATCATAAACTCTCCAGAAGTAATCTCCTGCTGCTGCCCTCTCCAGCATTTCTCACTCCTTTGCTGTCACAGTAGAGGAGCCAGCAGCTGGAGTACGATCACTGTACTACTGCCAATGTAAAAAAGCACCAAACAAAAAATATCTCAAATAAAGCCCAACTCTATGCACACAGCTTCTGCTTAAAGTTCTTAAAGGCTCTTAAAGTTTATATTACGAGCTTTACAAATGTTAATGGCTTCATCATTACAGTTCATGGGAAGTAAAGGCCTGAAGGAATCATAGATTAATTTACTTGATTCTTCTGTGGGGTGAGAAGGTTGAGGAGGATAAAGGCTTACAAAAATGATAACAAAGAACCAGTGATACTTAATCTACTAGATCATCTACAGGAGTACCCACGTGGGCGTGCAATGCATCTGTGAGCTGCTAATGTAAAGATGGGTTATGACCTCTAGGATGGGGTTATTTAGAAACATGCATCTCCTTCTCAGAGGTTCCTGGTGGCACAAGCAGTGTTTGCTTTAGCGTATGTACTTAAAGGAAGTTTTCTGCACTTCAATTTTTATTGTCCCTAAAGCTTTTCATTTGCAGGCTTACAAATCAAATTGTACTTGTAAAATTCCATCCATCTCAGAGTCACGTAAAAGCTAAGGAGAACTTATGCCTTACAGATGGCATGACTCGGTTTCCTCCAGAGTTCATGCTTTTCTTTCATCCTCAGTACACTCAGTATGTGTGAACCTTTGCCTCACCTCATTAATTAGTTCAGTTCTCCAGACACAGTGAAAACTCCATCCTCTTCCCAGGTAGCCAGCCTCCAAGAAAACAAAGCTCAAGTTCAAGCCCTTCTTTGAGGTTGTTTCTTAAAGGTCTGTCAATCTTCTCCTTCAGAGGAGAATTCTTGAGTCTTGAGGGACTTCATAGCTTCTCTTTTCTGTCAACGCGCTAAAGATCTCATCTACAGCTTTCAACTATTCCCCTTTCATTTAACCCTCATACTCCTGCCCATGCTCTAGTATGTCCGTGTCACATTCATTAGTATATCTTCATATAAACTCAAGTTCTTCTTCCTGAATTTTGATTTGTTGAGTGACTTAAATAACAGATTGAATTCTTGCAAGTATTATTCTCAAAGTCCTCAGTCCAAGGTTTTCCACTCTAATTTCACTATGAACATTCAACACCTTATTTTGAGATGCACATCTCATTTGCAGTGTGGAGGGACAGATCTGCCACTGGTGGGGCCTTGGCTACTGCAGGAACAAGCCTTACAGCATCTTCATCATTCCTGAGAGGACAAGAAGAAACTTCTTCCCATTTCCACTTACACAAAAACTGCTGTGTGTACCACAATATGCCAACCTCCTTTACATCACTTCTTGATTTCCTATTCCTGGCCATCCAAAGTCTTGAAATCATTTCATAAGCCTTCACTATCAAGCACACTTGGAGCATGAAGCATTTGCAAGTGCTCCAGAAAACTTTCTCAGATGGTGATTCAAAGGTGACAGCCTTTGTTTGAAACACCCAAGACAGACTTCAGGCATATGCACTCAGAGAAATACTTTCAATCTACACTTGCTTCCCACCGATCTGCAGAAGCGTTATCTGTGGCATTTCTCTTTAATCCATCTTGTGGCACTGTTCCTTACAAGCTAATATTTACATTACCCATTAGACAAGTATTATTTTTTAGTTTTACGAATCCCAAGTCCAGAATGAACTGCATGAAGAAGGCACATAAGACTGCAATTACTCACACAGGAGTTGAACATTCCAATCAAACTGAATACTTGGAGTTTTTATAAATTTTTAGATCTTAATTTCACAATTATTATCATCTTCTGCTATATAGATATTTCCTATATTTATACTAGGAAAAAGGTATTACCAATGGAATAATGGTTTTGAAGGAAATTGTTATACAGTCCTATTAATAATATAAAATCAGCCTAAATCACAAAGTAATTCTGTTGACTCTTGGGACATCAAACATGCCTTATTTAAAGCCTACATATTTTTATTTCTGAGTTCCTCTTCAAATCATCTTTATTGCCTGACTTAGAATAACTCAATATAAGACATGAGTTTTTCAGCTAAGAAGCCATTACCAATTCAAACATCAAATTAACTTTGCTTCCAGTACAAAAGAAAGTGAACTTAGCTTATTAAACTTTCTTTAAAATAGAAATGTTTTATAACCTAGGGAGAATAACTTCGGCTTCGATACACAAAATCCTTTTACTGCTGTAAAGCTTAGATATTTTAGTAACAATGTTTCTGAGGCTCAGATCATGGAATAGGTAGATAGTAGATTTTGTGACCATAAATATGGACCAAATGCATGCCTACACCTTATCTGAAATAGATCAACTGCACAGTAACTTTAGGTAGACATGAAAGTTACGCTTTTTACTCATAGTGATTGCATGCAACACTCATGAACTAGAAGAGATTATATGTTGAAATGGTTGGTTATTCTCTGGGAACTAAATTACTAGGGATGTTAGTGGAGTTGAGTTAAAAGTTAGATTGTCCATAGGAAAATGCAAATGACTTTTTGGCAGAAAACATTTTCTTGGTCTAAAAAGAACTGCGGTCAGAGAGAACACACATGAAAACTCACACCTTAAAGAGAATCCAATCGCACAGCAGTCTAGTCTTTAATCACAAGCCCTGCATGTCCCTCTGTCCAGCACCGTCTGCCAAGTACCAGACTCATTCTAACACAGCGCTGAAGAGCTGAACAGCTAGAGCTACACCATCCTGAATTTCACCTGAAGACGCTTTCTCTGAGGAAACTACAAAACTACATCTTTTGATACTCTTCTTAGAATCATAACATTGATGGCTACAGTGGAGGTGGGGGGGAATAACGTATTTATTTGAGACCATTCAGCCAAAAAGATGTATGGCTTCCTAGTTATCTCCTTTAACCTTATAATCTCTTCTACCATTTTAGCCATCAAGTAAGCTCTTCCTAGACATACTTGAACACTGAAATTTTTTGAAGTTACCATCTATGGCAGTGGCCCTTATTTTCACAGGATACAGGTGACTATGGCTATCACAGCTATTTAACATTTCTCTTAATGAGGCAGTATGTTATTTCAGGAAAATAAACCATACAAACAAGTATATCGAACTCACTTAGCAGGATAGACAGTTTAGATTAGGGCATACTTTTAGCAGCCTGTTAAATACTTAGCACATTCTAGAGATGAGATTTCAGTCTCTCAGATTCACAGTAACATACTTCAGTTCAAGCCCGCAGCACTGATTCAGTACAGAGCACACAAACTAAACAATCCCTTTTACATTGCAGATGTACAACAAGAACATTATAACCTCATGAATGCAAACATAATTGTGTTGTGATGGGGAAAGTATCCACCTCAATGAAAGGGCATCAGATGTCTCATACAAAACCATACTGAAGGAAATTAACAGGTTTTCAATAATTCTCTGAAGACAAATTATCATGTATTTGCCCAAATTCTTATTATATCAGGAAGTCTTCTATCTGTTAGTTTGTTATGGCTGCACATGTAGGAAGAACGTATTTCTAAATTGTAATCTCATGAGTATATGTATTTAACAGACAAAGTTTTTGAAATGGTATTATTGGGGATAAATTATATACATACAAAAATGCCTTTATTCATGTTAAAAACTAATGTGTGTGTGAAATACAGACAAAAGATATGGTCCAATTTCTCTTGGGAAAAATCTTCATACGTTCCTCAGAATCTCTGTAACAATTGCATACTATAGAAATACACAAAAAAATACTACAGTGAAATCATGATGATAGGGATGCTGTTTCTCCTCACAGTGGAAAAATCAATTGCAAAAAGATTCTATTTAAAAAATTTAGTAACTTAATAAATGGAAATCTTATACACGTATGGATAAATATACACAAATATATTCCAAAGTCAACACAGACTTATGTGCTAAGAACACAAAATTTCCTTCCAAATTGCCAGGCGGCTTTTTAAATATTTTGAAGTAGATACGAACAACTTATACAACAGTGCTAATTTCCTTATTGTTTCATTTTTCTTGGTGCTGATATTCGTTTCCAAATATTATTGGCTAGGATTTTAGCATGAATGGCCACTGGGTGCCACTGTTCTGCTGCACAGGAAAAAGAGCTGAAACAACATTTCTGTTGCAGTAATAAGTCTTTTATTATTAAAGTATGCGTGCTACCACTGTATATACCCATCTTTTAGAAATGACACTGCTGCACAGTTCATAGTGAGATTCTACATAGCAGAACAATAGGAAAAGTGGCACTAAGAGATTGGAAAACCTCTTTAAACTCAACAGGCAATATCACTTCAGAGAAACTTTCTTATAACAGTATATTTTCTACTTAATAAAAAAATATACAGCAGCTGAGAGACAGGGTATCTAGGCTCAGTTTTGATATTCTTTTGCTGTATGACCTTGTAGATCTCACTGGGGACTATTTCATCCCAGCTGTGCACAACTGCTTTTACAGTATACAAATACTTGTATCAGATGTCCAAATGTACATGGAAATGTACATGGAAATGGAATGTAATATATGTAATTGGCTTCCAGGAGATACAGTATGTGTGTGGCTACAGAAACTGTACAGTACAATTGGTGCATTTTTAAGAATATGGTTTTCAAATGCAACCTCTCTTGCCTTATTTTCTTTGGTTAGAAAATGCCCTTAATAACGAGCATGTACTTTTTAACGTGAAAAACTCTACAAGGAGAGACCTTTACGTAATGTACTGACAATAATTTCTGGCATAGGTAAAAATCTACCTCAGAAAGCTGGAGTCTAGATGGAGCTCGCAGGTTTAGAAACTGATAACTGTGCCTTGAAGTGGATGAGCACAGGCCGTGCTAGTAGAAACCTCTCATTTTGGATCTAACTCTAAATGTAGTATTAAAAATTACAAATTGTTTCCTGCTAATGAAAACGTATTTAAGGTCTGAATTAATAACGTTTAAGGCCAATAAAGAGACAAAATGCTCTCAAGTCCACAGTATTAATAACTGAGCAAGGAAAAGAGACAATGCAGATTATATACATTTAAAAATAAAAATCAGAAGGATCATGGCAGCCCTGGAGCAGATAATAACAACTCAGGCTTATAAGTAACTTAGACTTGTACACTTTCAGTTTGAAACCATTTCCTCTTGTCCTATCACAACTGATCCTGCCCTTCTTTCTTACAGTCCCCTTCCAGATAATGAAAGGCTGCTCTCAGGTCTCCCCAGTCCCTTCTCTTTTCTAGGCTGCACAGCCCCAGCTCCCTTAGCCTGTCCTCACTGGGGAGATAGTTCCATCCCTTGGATCTATCCCTTTGTGACCCTTCTCTGGATGCACTCTAAGATGCCCACATCTCTCCTGTGCTGAGGACTCCAAGTCTGGGCATGGTACTCCAAGTTGGGTCTCACCAGCATAAAACAGAAGGGCAGGATAACCTCCCTTGCCCTGCTGACCACGCTGCTCTTTATGCAGCCCAAGATATGGTTGGCTCTCTGGGCTGTGAGGGCACATTGCTGGCTCATGCCTTGCTTACCATCCACCAGTACCCCCCAGATCCTTTTTGTTAGGGCTATGCTCTATCCTTACATCCCACAGCTTGTAGGGCTTGCCACAACTCAGGTACAAGACCTTGTACTTACACTTACGTGTGAGGTCAATTCAGAACTCCGTGAAAAATAGTGTGCACCTCAAGCACCTCAAAGGATTTGAAATTCATTTTCATTCAGAATGTGGTTTACATCTTTATTTATTATTCTTAAATAATATTTCTGGGTCTTCACCTACCAACAAAATAGTTCAGTGGAATCACTTTTAGGGAGCTCTTAGACACTCTGCTTTTTGCCCTCCATCTTTTCAGAGGAAGACTGTCCATCTGACTCCCCTGCAGTTGCTGACAACTTCTGATTCTCTGTGATTAAATTCCCTCACCCATACACTGCAGTGTTCCCAGCCTTCATAAAGTTCAACAATAAAAAAGCACAGCAGGGTAATAAATAGTTTGAATGGAGTCCTGAGCTCCACTGTTGGTAGCCAGGTAGGTAGAAAGCAAAAGAGACGGGAAGATGACAAGATTGTCTGTACTTGTTGCCTTTTGTGTTCAGAGTTTAATAGGAGGTAAAAATTGGTTTCTGTGTGGTGCTGCCTGCCTTCCCTCTCCTGAATTGACCAGCTCAACAACTGTACAGTGAAAACTGTTCCACTTCAAGGAGCTAATGGGCAAGGGGCAGATCACAGCAAAGACAGGTATGACCTTAGGGCACTTCCAGCTGTCCTTGTTATATTAAAAGTTTTGAAAACAGCTTCTTCTTTAAGACAACAAAGATCGATTTTATGAAAAACAGTGAACACTCTCTGGCCTATATAATTGGGATGTGTCTGAGAAGTAAGGAGGAACAATCGAGAAATGACAAAAAGTATAAATATGCAGCTCACATTCAAATTTTACACTGTATGCTTGGCCAGTTCAATGAACTGAAATTCTCTGGCAACAGCAGGCAGGAAAAATTTTACAAGTATTGAACACTTGTTTTTCATAGTGGTCTCTAAAGTAATCTGCTTGTGGTAGGGACAGAATGTACAGTTAGTTTTCTCTCATTATATTCATATAAAACACACAAACATGCTTTGAGTATAAAAGCCACAAAGCCAGATACTTGTCTGAACCAAAGTATACTGAGAATAAATATCTTTTCAAATAATATTTGGATCTGCTTCCTGTACCCCAGTCAAATGATCTTCCAGCACTCCATTTGTTTTAAAGCAGGCAGAAGATACAGATCTACAGTAAGAGCACATTTCATGCTTTGGTAGAAACAGAGGCAAACATATGGTTTTTGCTTTCCTAATTTCATTATAGTTCAGCTCTTCTCAGCAATAACTGTCTCTCCCATAATATTTCCAAATGCCCTGAAATACTCTAAGTGAATTTGGTAACAAGCAAACTGCTGTGTTTTTCTGTTCATTAGCATGAACTGTCTTGTTTCACTTGCCTATCACACCAATGTGATATGGCATAATGCAGTGTTCCGCAGTGTAACCAGTCAGAGAAAATTTAAAAGGCAACATGTTTGTTTTTATACTTAATTCCCAACAGCCTGTGTATTGTCCATTAAACAACCCAGGTAATTTAATAGCCTGGCTGCTCAAAAAGTAAAACTTTTTTCAAGCTTAGGTACTTGCGGTAGCGCTACTTATCTATGGATGTCTTTCTGTATGCAGGGATTTCTAAAAACTTCCTATTCCATATTTGTCTTTTATGGAAACTCATGTTTATATTCTTGAGGCATTTTTAAAAAATTTAATACAAAATCTTACAAAATTTGGTGCAATACCCACTGTCACAACTACTGATGTGCTTGAGAACAGGAAGCAAAATTGGCTGTGGATACAAACACTGAAAAACTTAAAAATTTACTGCTCCCTTCAAAATATCTACCTATCAAATTCTAAATACCAAATAAAATAAACGTTAAATAGCTGAATACCAAAAGTCAGTCACCTTTCTGAAAAAAAAAAAAAAAAAAAAAAAGACAAGTAGACAGCTATCACAGAACATCCTGTATATAATGCACATATACTTACCCTAGGCACACTCAGAGCCTGGAGAATATCACCCAGGGCATTTTCCCAAGGAGAGCTGGAATCCACTCATTGTAAGGAGAAAATCCCAACTAGGGAGAAACCCTGCTGAGGACTGCAGTGAAATGTCAGCCTACCTTCAACCACATGCCTTTGTGCAGGGCTTACAGGCATCAGGGTTGACTTCCAGATCCTGTGTCTATCCTCTACATCCTCAAGAAATGTACAGGGAAAAGTACACAATAAAGTAGTATTATTTTCCCAGATGAAAGTCACATTGTCTGCTTTATATCACTTAGTTCTTCCCTTTTCCAAAGCTGTCAGCTTTCTCGGGAGAGATGATGTCAGATGCAGACACTCCTGGGGGAATCCAGATGTAGCTCCTAGAAGGCAGTGGTGGCTCAATATGACGCTACACCCACCCATACCAGGTAGGACGTGAGCTGTTCTGTCACTGTTCTGTGTTTCCTGCCAGACAGAGCTGAGGTGAGGGCAGCTATCTGATCTCACACCCTGAGGCATTAGAGAGTATCTTACACAACAAGTTTAGAGTTAAAAACTGAAGTAATAATATATATATGTATGCATCAGAATTTGTTCACATTAATGCATCTGATCTCTTCATCTTATTTCTTCTTACTTAGGACAAATTTTTAACATTAAAATAGTTCGGTCTGACATCAGAACTTCCAGAAGTACTTTTACAAAAGAGCTCAGCATCATCTGCCATGCTTAAACAAAGCTGGAACCTAAGGCACCTTGGCTACGCACTCTCATTTGGCACAACGTGAGAAGTACAAGCAGAACTCAGCTCCCCTGAGTCCCAGAGCATTTGTTCACCCCTGGAGCAAGTACCAGGAATGAAAGGAAGGCCGAGCTGTACAGCCTTGAGCACAGGAGTGCCTGAGCTGGGCAGTGCCAGCCTTCAATATTATACTTCCAGATTCTCTCTTTCAATCCTGTTCTGGCTTTCTATTTTTATTTGCTATGCATGTATATAAATCCGGTATCAGCCTGAACATGGGTTAATAAATTTAATCTTTTTATCTCAGTTCTCTTCTTGTAGCAATTGTTTTCTATTAAATAAAAGTAGCAACATATAAAAGGTCAGCCAGGGTTGAACCTAATATGATTGTTTTCATAGCATGATGCTAAATGTTATAAAACACATCCAAGGAAATGACCTTTAGTCCTGTAAAATTCAAACACTTAAAGCAAGGGTAATTTGGTGCCAGCCAAAAATCTATTTTACTTTGCCCTTTATTGAAAAGATGCACCAAATTGCATTGTGTGGCAGCTTGATCAGGTAGAGACTACAGGTCATCACAAGCTCTATAAATCACTGTGTTCCCAGATAAGAAAGGAACAAAGACACTACAAAAATCAGAGTAGTAACACCCTACCAGTGAAAATCTTTTGCCCCAAGTCCTCCACCTATTTACAGAAATGGGAAACATCTTATTCAATTGAACTCTAGTTGCTGATGATTATGGAGTACTAAATACTACTAATATTTTCAAGTATCTACAACACAGAATCTCTTAGGCAAGGCATTATGGAAACTATTTCTTTTCAGAAGTATGTAATCTCAGATAACAATGTGCTATTATTTTTTCCAAAGTAATGCTTTTGTTCATACAATGCAGATGCCTTACTTTAACATCCAAACACTGTAAAAATCTGTATGAGCAGTATCTGAGACATTCTGGAATGCTGGAACATGGCAGACAGCAATCAATGTTTTACTTTTAATTGAAATATACATCTGTTCCTTGTAAAATCCATAAATCACATCAACAGAAAGAAGACCACATGAAGAATTTGATACTCTCCACACTGAAATAAATGCATCAACTATTAAAATAAACGTGTATATTTCAAGATATATTGATCAATATCACATACAATATTTCAGTCACCAAATCAGTCGCATCCCTGTTGAATCACTGCTTATTGAACACAGAATAAGATACATCATCTATCAAAACAGATCTCTCCTATAGTAAATCAAACTCACCATCTGATTCAAATATGTCTCCTACTGACTTAAAAATATCACAAAATGCATCAGCTCTACTGCACTAGAAACATATTTTGAAGGACTCCTGAGTGAAATGCCTCTAGTCTTAACAATGATAGCATTTAAACTGAGATGTATTTAGACAAAGCTTTTTAATTCCAGGCTCTGAGGGTGCTTTAAGGCACCCTGCAAGGAGGAGGTACTTCTCTTTCTCAGAGAGACTAAGGGTTTCTGCTCAACTCTGTTTCAACCCTCCAAGCAGATCACAGCTAGAGCCAAGCTCTAAGCAGCCGCATGGTATCACCAGGTTAATTGTCACAGTTCCCCAAAAAGAAGTGTCAGCACTTCTCTGAAAGGTTCAGGACACCACAGTCCAAGTACTGTCAAATACAGAGATGCAAATACTATCAATAACAGTCCAAAAATCCTGACACTGAACATGGATCACCACAGTCACCATACTATGCTATGCCTCTGAACCCAAGATGACTGCTTTCATAGGCTTATACCTTGCATTTGATCGCAAGCTCGTTCCTGGAGTTTGGGTGACTGAAACAAAGCTTCACGTAAGCAAATGCTTTCTTCTTGACCTCCAGAGCAATCTCTCAACCTAACTGAACATGCTGCACATTTTGTAGAACACTGTAAGCAACAGAGGGAACAGTGACCTCCTCCATCATTACTCAGTGACCAGAGCACTCACTGAAGTGACATAACTAGCCAGCAGACATGACACTCCACGAGACTGACATGGCAAGAATCAAGCCTTTGTTAGTTAGTTGGGTGTTCTTTGGGTATTCGGGTATTTGGGTGGGGAGGGAGGGAATCTTGTGGTTCTCCTTTCACAGGTAGTCTAATAAACAACCTCAAAAGGATGAATACTGAGCTAAAAGTGAAGCTCAGAACTCTTCACTTCAGGGCCTGGCAACATTGCAATTAACATGGTGGTCAAAGGGCAAAGGACAGATTTGGTTTCCAATCTCTGTATCTTGTAAGCGAACCACTCTCAATTTTCAGCTATACTGAAAATCAAACGATTAATATCACTCACATTAAAAGTGAGCAGACTTGGTACTACAGAAACTGTCAGGATCAGATCAAGTGGCCTACAGAATGTTTAAAAGACAGTCTATATATCCCAGCCAGCTTGAATGCTCTTTTCAGAGGCGGCAAAACTTGTTCCCCTTCCATTGGATATTCCCAAACTTGGGATTTAGTTTATGAGTTAGTTTGCAGAACTCGCCTTCTTTATTGCAAGCTATTAAAAGGAACAACAAAACATGCTTATAACGAGCATGTTACTGATCTCCTGTTCCTTATTATCACTCTGCTCTGTTGATAAGAGCATTGATTATAATTGCAGTTTTGGCCAACTTAGATTGATTGGAATGCAAATTAACAAGAATTGTGCAATTATGTCAAAAAGAAGAGCCTATTCTCATGAGACAGTTAACAGACCACTGCCTAGTACACTACTTACAAGCAGAAGAGACTTCCTGCTCACAAGTATGGAAATCTAACAGAACTACAATTCTATTCTGTACTTTAGTACTCTTCGCAGGAAAATATACCATAAGACTAGCAAATTCTAGACAAATCCAGTGAATGGAAAAAACAAGTGATGTGAGGTGCCTACCAAAGTCGTGCTCCCTTAAATCTGATGCTATTAACTTGAATATTTTCTATGCATTTATTTAATTAAAAGTCTGAACAGTATGAACAGTTTCTAAAGACGTACACATGAACCTCAGTAAGATCATCTTACATGAGCATGGACCCTACTGGGCCAGCACAGTTCAGGCAGCACAGTGAGTGGTGCTTTGTTCCACCTCTCCTGATGCACACTGGCATAGCTAAAAGTTGCAAAATGGATAACCATTCTTTTATCCCAAAGTATAGAGCACATTTGGCTGCGACAGCAGGTAAAACAGGTGATACAAGCCCTGGCCACATGAACAGCAGGAGAGCTTCTCTTTAGTGAGAAGACTTTCCAGTGAGGATCTGTGGTCACGCTACAATCTACGTTGGTGGGTAGATTTATTGAAATTAAAAGGTTCATAGATTTAACCCTCTTTCAGGTACTGCTTCACGAAATTAGCTGGAACAGAGGTTAAGTATAAATCCAATGTTTTCTTTTGCAACTTCTGTAGTTTTCCATACTGCATTCAGAGAGCTTCAAAATGTTGTACAGGATTGTATGCAAAGATTTCTTTATTTTTTTTTTTCCCTGTGTTATTCTCTTTCAAAGAGCTTCTTATCCTGCATAATATTGTACTCTTTCTACAGCTTGCCATTTGAAAAAGCTTGAAGTGATTAAATTGATTCTGTAAATGGCATTTGCTGGAACCTAAGGTACAGGGAAGAATATTTAAAAGGAAACCAACAGTTAATGTTGCTCAAAGTTTTAAAAACAAAGCTGTAAAATTTAGGATATTGTTTCCACTGCTTCAACACTGAAGAAACTCTTATTTTACACTATAACTACAAGAATGTTAATTAAAACCGCATGGAAATAAAATACAAAAAACCCTTTGGTGTTTTTTTTTTTTTGTTTTTTTTTTTTT
>PPHD01013490.1:0-17288 GCA_002909625.1 Bambusicola thoracicus | reverse complement strand
TCCTCCCGGACTTCTTCCTGGACCTACTCGGTACCTGCACCTTCCTCCTGCCCAAGACCAGCCACACTGCTGCTGCTCTCCCCCTGTGCTTTTGCCCCGGACTGTTGGAATGTTGTGTAATGGGACTACTGCTGGATCCTGGTGGTATCTCCACTTTACGCAATTCTTGCTTCTTTCTATCTTTTCTATCACCCTCCTTCCCTTCCCTATCATCCTAAATCGTCCATCCTCCCCTTCCCCATCTCCCTTATTAAGATTTATAATAAATTGGTTGGACCAACATCTGGACTGTTGTTTCTTAATCTCATGCTGGATCTACATATTTCAAAGAACCTTCTCTCCCTCCTGTAAATTGGAGCGAGACAAGAACAGATAAAATTAAGCAAAATCACAGAGGAATAAGTATGGTGCAAATATACTCACAAACCAAGTATCTTTGCTCAAGATAAAAGTCAACCAATCTAATTTTGTTGGGAAAACTCAATATTTTGTGGAGTTAATTAATATTACAGATTTCAGCAGCTTCTGCCTTCATTTGCATTATGTTTCCAACCAGGCCAATGATTGCCTTTCCCTTTCTGTTTGAGCAGAGTGGGGTTGAGCAAGGAAAAATATTTTGTGTGTTAGTTTTCCAACATTGGCCAGATGAGACCTAAATTAGTTCTAGGGTGTCTTCCTCTCGTAATTTGCTTAATATAATTCCAATTCAATGAGATAAACCTCAGCCTAAGGCCTTTTTCAGCAAAGTTCTTCTTCAGCTTTATTCTAAGGCTTCCCTCCGTTCTGCTGTCACTGGGCAAAGCAAGCTGTATCGTGTGTAAATTAGAGTCCTTAATGGCTCCCTGTACCATTTCCATTAAACTGACATCAGTACTTATTACAACAGTTACATTATTATTACAATTTACCTTTGCACTTCAATCTTCATTTAAACAGATTAAATTAACAGAAATATTGTCACATTAGTTTCTTTCCTTACTCATGAATAAAGGCATTAAAACCATCCTTGCACACAGACTAAGTTGAATATCTGAGCAAAACTTGACTGGGATGAGCAAACCTGGTGAGATGGATACCAAGATCTGCTGTTGGTAGCCTCACAACTTGACCCACCACCAAGCAAAGCTCTGATTCACCTTCTAGCCTCACAGATATGTTCAGCAGGAGTCCAGACATGAGCCAACCTGGGTTGGGCTCTGCTGGCACCTGAGTGTATGCAGTGAGGGCTGCACAGTTACAGCCTACTGATTGGTGACATCACAGAGGGCCCCTACCCCAGGCTTCAGGGGATGACTTATGGAACCAAAGTGGAGATTCATCTTAAAGTAGGATGCCATCTAAATGACAACCACCACGCTTGTAGCTGGGAAATTATTTTGAGGGATATGAGACGTAGCTTACTCTTTCACTTCCTACTCTCCTGTATCCCACAGAACTTTGTACATCTCACCAAAGAGAACCCTAAAAGTTTTTATTCTATTTTATTCTGTTTATTCTATGCTTAATTCTTACTCTGTTCTGTTAGAAATTTTGTATTTAATTAAACAAAATGTGAAGTGGGGACCTGAATATGGATAACCCATTTGTGGAATTGCGAGCTTTCAGCTCATTCAGTCAGCCCTTGGCTACCAGTATCAAATATTCACAGCTGATCCTTGGTGTGAAGATAGATAGCACTTGAGATGCCAAAGCACTGCATGAGATAGAAGTGTCAAACTCCATTGCTTTCTTATCTCTTCATCTGCATCTGTACATGGCCATGAGCAGGGTCAGAGGTGCAGAGGATTGGGGCACATGTGCAATTAGAGTGGCAGGGTCCAGGCAGCATGATAGTAAAACTGATGAGGCCCAGTTCCAGGGAGGAGCAGAAAAGCAGCACATCGTTTTGTTTTCCTCTAAACACTCTCTGTATCTGTTGTAGTTTCCATATAATAAATTGGAGGCATTACTTTAGGAATGGCCTATGTACCTTAAATAGGCATTTTCCATGTATGTGCTAACTGATGATCCACTACAGCCATTGCTACCATCTCTTTTAATCTCTTTTTTTCAATCTTTCTACCCATTCCTTCTGAAATTCTGACCATCACTTAGAAAGTTAGGATGCAGCCCTATAAACTAAGAATCTTCACAGCTATAAAAAAATGGATTTCCATTTTCTTGCTTCTTCAGTGTTACAGTACAGTATAAGCAGTATAATTACTTCTATCCTGATAAACTTATAATGGCTGCTGGCAAACTTCTCAAAGGTAGCACTGCAGCCAATAACTAGCCTAGTGAAACTAATAAATGAATTTTTCTACTTATTTCACTTAACGTTGCTGTGGCAAGGAGCTCTACATAATGTCCAATTCATCTTTTCCATGATCTTTATAACTCACAGAAGTCAAGCTTCTCCATATCTGTCCTAAATTCTCACAAATGAAAATGTCTCCAGGTTATGCCTTAAGTTCTCCTTATTCAGTTCCCAGAGATAAGTCACGGAACACTTATCTGCAACAACTAAAACACTGACATGTTATCAATGCTATTGTTATTACATATTCAAAACACAGCACCATATCAACTACTGGGAAGAAATTTCTTTCTATCCTGACCCACACCAGAACAAATGAAAATATTTGGAAAACTTCTGATAGTTGGCATACTTGGTTGTGAGATTACAGCCAGAGGGTTATGGTCCACTGCTCTATGTCCACATGGAGGCTTCTAACAAGCAGTGTCCCTCAAGGTCTGTCTTGGGTACAGTACTCATTAAGATTTTTATCAGTGACATAGATGATGGGATTGAATGCACTCTCAGCAAGTTTGCTGATGACACCAAGCTGAGTGGTGCAGTTGATGCAGCAGAAGGAAGAGATGCCATCCTGAGGGAGCTTGATAAACTCAAAAGGTGGGTCCTTGTGAGCCTAATGACGTTCAGCAAAGCAAAGTACAAGGTTTTTGCACTTGGGTCGTGGAAATCCCAGATATGAATACAAACTGTGAGAAGAACTCTTTGAGACTAGCCCTGGTAGGAAAGATTTAGGGGTCCTGGTTGATGAAAAACTTAACATGAGCCAGCAGTGTGCACTTGCAGCCCAGAAGGCCACTGGTATCCTGGGTTCCATCAGAAGAGGGGTGGTTAGGAAGGACAGGGAGGTGATTGTTCCCCTCTATTCTGTCACTGTGAGGCCCCAGCTGGAGTACTGCATCCAAGTTTGGGGTCTCCCACACAGGAAAGATTTGAAGCTGTTGGAGAGGGCCCACAGGAGGGCCACAAAGATGATCAGAAGACTGGAGCACCTCTCCTATAAAGACAGACTGAAGGAACTGGGCTTGTTCAGCCTGAAAAAGAGAAGGGCTGCAGGGAGACCTCAATGACGCCTTCCGATATCTAAAGATAGTGTATGAACATGAAGAAAATCAACTTTTTATGCCAGTAGGTATTGATAGTTCAAGAGGAAATGGTTTTAAACTAAAGGAGGGGAGATTTAGATTAGATGCCAGGGGGAAGTTCTTTACTGAGAGAGTGGTGAGGTGCTGGAACAGGCTACCCAGAGAGGCTGTAGATGCCCCATCCCTGGAGGTGTTCAGGGTACAGTTGGATGGGGCACTGAGCAGTCTGATCTAGTACTTGATCCAGCAGATTGCAATCATGCCTATGGCAGGGCAGTTGGAGCTTGGTGATCCTTGAGATCCCTTCCAACCCAAGCCATTCTATGATTCTATGATTCTGTGTTTAGGCTCTTACATCTTAATGCTGTAGGACTGGAAAAAATTACACCTCAAATTCAAGAGACTTTTCATTTCTGGATTTCTAGGGTGGAAGAACTGGTTCTGAAGAGTAAGTAATGACTGAGATCAAGTCTCCTTTTTTTTTTTTTTTTTTTTTTTAAAACTCACAGCATGTAGCAGTGAAGTCACATTATCAATTTATCTGATTCTGCTGGTACATTCTTCATTAATGAATTAAAATTATGATCTTATTTATCCATTAAAAAATCTTAGAAAAGAACAAGATTTTAGAAACCTCTTTTTCTTCATTGATGGAAATTTGATTTACTTAGCCCTTACTAGGAGGCAATGTAATTTCTAACCTTTGCTCAAATAAGCCTAACAACAAAATAGATCTCTCTGCTGCTGAACACCTAGAGCCACATTAGTATCAGTCATGTATGCTCATGCGAGATATATGTTTCTTGTTCAGCAATATTATATTCATTTCTTTTTACTACAGGCCCTATCTGTTATATTCTCTGTGGATATTGTATCCACTTCACATGTAATTTCAGTAAATTCCCTCAAATTGGTCAACTCCAGCCTCTCTATTAATAAGAAATGAAGAATTTTGCTTTATAAAGTGATTTCTCAAGATTTAGTAGTGGCTAGAGCCAAAGCTATTACTGTCTCTTTCAGTACTATTGTTCAAGAACCATAAACCTATATTGGAACAATTTTATTTGTTTGGAACATAGAGATACAATTTAGGATCACGTTTCCTGTGAACCTTGCTTATTTGCTACAACATTTAGTGTCTGCTCAGAATAGCAGAAAACAAATTGGCACTGAGTCAGGGTTTGTAGGCATTGATTTTACACAGTATTTCTCTACCCTGCAGGGTGTAGTGATCTCTCTTTAAGCCTATGCAAATAGAGCATGTATTTTACCATACGTTGGCATTTGACTACCTCTGTGTGGACAAAGATTTTTTGTTCAAGGGAACTTCTTGTGTTGTAAATGGAGGACATTTCTCTTTGCCTCAGCTAGGGCCTGATAATGTGTGGCATTTTTATCCTTCCCTTTTGGAAATGAAATCCATTTTGTACTTAGACATTTAAATATATAAAGCTTTGAGAAATATCTGGAATTTCAGATTTCAGATAAACATTCACTGAATTCTACAGGAGGTAAGCTCATGGATACTTCACTGAATGCTTGTTGTGCTTTAATAAGAAGTTTTCTGATAATTTTGAGTTCTTCACGCATATATCCCAGACGACTCAGATATATTGCATTTGTACACAAGGGTTTGACAGCAGCCAGCAAGAGGGGCAGTAGAGTTGGCTTCTGTGAGAAAAGATGAGAAGCAGCTTCCACATAAGGCAAGAGTCAAGTCAGATCAGCTCCAAAATGAACGCACTGCTGGCCTAAGCTGAGCACATCAGCAATGCTGATGATGCCCCTGTGGTAATGTGTTCCAGTTTCAGCTGAGATGGACATAGTTTTATTCATAGTAGCTGTACTATGTGCTGTGTCTTACAATGTTGATAACACACCAGTGGTTTTAGTTGTTGCTGAGCAGTGCTTATGCAGTAGGTTAGGGTCTTTCCTGCTTCTTTTCTGTTCTGCCATTGAGAAGCTTTTTGGGCCCCATGCTATAAGAGAGAGATTGAGTTCCTGGAACATGTCCAGAGAAGGGCAACAAAGCTGGTGAGGGATCTGGAGCACAGGCCTTACGAGGAGCGGCTGAAGGAGCTGGGATTGTTCAGTCTGGAGGAGGAGGCTCAGGGGAGACGTTATTGCTCTCTATAACTACCTGAAGGGAGGTTGTGTTGAGGTGGGAGTTGGCCTCTGCTCCAGGATAACAGCAATGGAATGAGAGGTCAAGTTGCACTGGGGAGATTCAGGTTGGATATCAGGAAAAAATTCTTCTCTGAAAGTGTGGTCAGGCACTGTAACAGGCTGCCCAGGGGGCTGGTGGAGTTACCATTCATGGAGGTGTTCAAGAAATGTTTAGATGTTGCACTGAAGGACATGGTATAGTGGGGAAATATTTTCTTCTCACATTTTGCTAAAGAGGGAAATCATGTGGACAGATATGGTTAGCCCATGTTGTGGACATCATATCGCTGTTATATTTGCACTTTTCTCACTTTTTCATCACAAGTAGCTCTAAGTGTGGCACTGACATGAGAGGAGAAAATGAGTGAATAGAAGCAGATAACAGGGACTTGCCAAACTTTCTAGGTTCTATTTTGATGATTCTGCAAATTTGTACTCCAAATGTGAAAGTGAAACACCAAGTTCCTTTTGAGTGCTATGGTCAGCAACACTTTCTGGTGCTCTTCTTCAGTTTATACTGCAAGAAGTAACAAGACAAGTAGTAGATAACTGCTTAAAATGCAACCACTAAGTTGTTCTGCATTCTGAAGGATGAGTGCTTGGAGGTTCTCAGGGTTATGAATCCTAAAATATGCCACTGAATAATCTCATTGCTCCTTCCTCCACTGAGGAATCTAAGCATAATATCCCAAGAAACTTTTCAAAGTTCTTTTGCAAGACTATTTTCTTACCACTGTTAAGATAAATTCCTTCTCCTGCCTTAGGTATGGTAGGAGAGGGAAAAGCTACAGGCAAGGTCTGGTCAGTATCCAATAGAAGGCTCAATGGAATGTGTGTGAAGGAGCCAAAAGGAAAGGTTGGTTTGTGCTTATTTTTACATATTATTTCATTGTGATCAGGAAGATGTTTCATTAAAAAATGAGACATTTCACAAACTGGAAAGCTTGCTGCTCTGGGTAAAGGAGGCTGAGGCAACTGGTGGCATCTCAACACATGTGCACCATCAAGAAAATGAGTGGCTTACAGATCTGTGGTGCAAATTTTTACATTTCAGGAAGAAGAAAAGGGCATGGAAATTGAGTTTCCTATTTTTCACCACTAAAGTAATAATAATGATAAGAAAATGTAGCAATGACTGAAAGACAGATATATCTATTAAATATTTGCCAGTATCTGGGAAGATGGTGAGTGTTCTGAAGGTTGCATTGACTGTTTGCTGGAAGGATGATGTATGGTGGAAGACGGCAGCAAGCTGTAAAGGTAAATGACAAATGCTAGGAATGCCTAATGGTGAGGAACAGTTATTGCAATGGAGCATTGCGAAGTGTCACCAAGATAAGAAATGCTGGCACCACCTGGTAAATGGCAACTTAATTTAGACTTCACTATCTACCAGCACTGAAAGCAGATCCCAGGACTGTAAAGTAATGATACTGAAGGGCAAGAGAAGAGAACTTGACCTTCTAAGTGCCACACTACTAAACTTGAGAAAGGGACGCTTAAATTTTTATACTACAGGAACTGTTTAGATTTTGTTATTCATTGACCTTGTTGGGGAGTTTTTTCCTTCAGACTGATCAACTTGGCAAGCAATGCTTTATTAGTATTTCTAAATGGGAAAGAAAATACCATCAGTAAATACCATTGGGTTTATTTTACATTTCATGTTTCTGAATAGGCTTTCAAAACAAGGTTGTAGTACCTGATACTGTGCCTGTAGTCCAGCTCCTGGCAGAAAGTAACACAAATAAAGAATATTTAGTATTAGGGGAATGGTAAGAAAGTTCTTGTAACAACAAAGAAAGATGATACTTCTCAAAGCAAGTATTTTTCAAACAAAATAAATAACACTGAAGTATCATATCACATGCTTAACATTTGTGATTGGCCAATGAAGCAAATAGGCAGATAAGAACACTTCTGCAAAGAATGGTTGAAGTCCATCCACAGATATGTTTGCAAAGTCATCCCTTAGCATGACAGAAACTCTAAAGAAGATGTCACTTACCTTCTTGGTAGGATAAAGTGAAGATCTAACAGTTTTCAGAATTTACCACTTGTCAAAAAGAAGCCCAACTAAAGCCCCACTAAGGGAATGACCAAATCTAAAAGAAACACATTCTGCAATTTTTCTGCTTCTCCCTATCCCCCCAAAATTTATTCTTTTCCTTCTTTTCATTCAATCACATAATTGAAGGAAAGCAGAGGGGAAGGGAGATTTGTTCGTTTATCTCTGTTGACAACAGACATACTGACTGTGGAGAGAAAATCTGATTTAATTGGAATACTAAATGTTCAGTTCTCAAAATACATACATGTGTAAATGTGTGTGTGTTTTTTTTTCTTCCTGATTTGCATCAGAACCATCCACTCTGAATTAAGACAACTGTCTTTTATTTTTTTTTTTCTATTTGCATCTCTAGCAATGCAAAAATAATCTAGTCACTGTGATTCACACCTTAATGGTGTCATTTGCATTGTGAACTGAAATTAAAGTGAGTTGCCACTAACGTGAGACCATAGCTAAAATCCTGCCCAAATTTTCCTGGGTTTGAATAGCTACCTCTTTTGCTTGTAAAAGCTTTATTATATTGCTTAATGTGTCTTACAGTACAGTAATTCAACGTGGATCAGTTTAATCCTCCATCCGTGATGGCAATATGGCCTCCAGGGCAATAAGGGGGATGACCTGGGGAAGCTTTGCATGGGGTTCAGCTCTTGCTCTGCTTCACTTGGTCTGATTCAAGTGAAAACATTTCCTGTGTTGTTCCTGGAAATGCTGCAAGGCCATCTGTTTCCAGAGTGGTGGTCCAAAGGCATTTTTCCCTACCTTTGACTATTGGTGTTTGCTGTGAGTAACTGCACACTTAAGCCTCCATGGCAGTAAAACCTACTTACGTACTTTAGTATTTATTTCCTCAGGCTCCTTAATGATATCAAGTTGTGTTGGGGCTTCAGAAATATGTCTGCCACATTACTGTAGTTTTTCCTCACATTGCAGAAACTGAAGATTCTCTCTAAAATAGCAAACAGTTGGGGGATAAAAGGGTGGCTGTTGGAGGGAGAACTGATAAGTATCCAATGTGTTTTCAGTAAGATCCCAGTGGCAGTGCGTTCAGCCCATCTAATTCTATTTATCTGGTGAGCAGGCAACTGTGTCGTTTGTCTGAGGGAGTGTCTGGTTTCAGAGACTGCACCTTATTATATCTTCCTTTGAAGAATGAAAAGTCCTTGAGCCTCAGATACTTCCTCTTCTTTGTGCAGACACTTTGAAATAGTGATAAAATAAATGTCCATGCTCTAAAATAATCTTGGTGAGGTTTTATTTTCTTATTTCTCCTTGTACCTCTTATTAGCAAAGAAGATTCTCCCTTCTCCCCCACTCACATCAAGTTATTTTGCAAGGTTTCTTTATATCATTTCTGGTTACTTGTAAATCTAGAATATATGATTATGTATATATAATCTTGCTGGAATAATGAACAACATTATGGATATGGATACATGCAAATTTGCATTTAAAGCTTATCTTACCATTTGAATTGATGGTAGGATGGATAAAATGGGGTTTTATTTGTATGCTTTCAATTTTTTTATATTTTGTTTCAAAAGCTATTTTAACTACTTGACTCTCCACTTTCCTATCTAAAAATGGCTCAGTAGACAATTGGCTGATAGTTGCCTACCCTCTGTGTAAGGGTGGATGAATATGTTGAACCATATACTGTGGATTTAATACCATGGTTTGTCTCACCTAACACTGATTCCTTTCAGCGACTCCTTGGGAACTTGGAGTTGATTATTTGTAATTCATTTTCTTTGGGTAAAGTGGGAGGAAGCAGCGTAATGTAACATGATTTCTTTAATAGTAAAAAACAGATTGTCTATTAAAGTGTTTTTACCAGCCAAACAATGACTATGTTCAGTTTGAAAATAGGGGCATTTAAATGCATAAATACATTCAGTGTGTGTACCATTGGCCACTTAAATGGACCAATGATTTCTGAACAAAATTACTAGTTTTCATTTTTGTGTATTCACACAGGAAGAAATATAGCCAAGATTGTAAGCATACAGGTCATTACAGAATTTCAGCTTCTTTATGTACTTAGAAAGCCCATTACAGCATTTACTTTGTTTCTGTGATAAGAAAATGAGGAGGTGTTCTGACCTCATTTGGTAGTACTTATCCCTTGAAATGAGAAGCAGATCAATTAAGATCATGTATGTAGACACACTTTCCCACTTTTCAGAACAAAAACACTTTTGAGACAAATGCATGTGGCTCATAAAAGTCTTACTGTGGAGATTCCAATGGCCATAAATCTTGAAAAAGAAGCATTCCTGAAAGTAATCGATATACATGAAAAATGAACATGGGCATGCTGTTTATCTCCTACACTACGTATTGCAGGAATTAATTCTGAGAAGTATAAAATCTTTTATTTGTTTTTCTTTATTTTGCTCTTGTGAGCTCAATTCACAAGCAACTTTGCAATGCAGGACATGTAACCTATGATTCTACTTCAGAAATGCTGTGTGATCTTGACACCTTGGCCTTGCTGAGAAGCCTCCTTCCGCAGGCCTGTTGCTGTATATGCAAGTTCTTCTGCTCCCAAAGTAATCGTATTTGACTCCAAAACACTATCTATATGGATGAAGCTGGCTTCTGTTAAACTAGATTTAGTCAAATCACTCTCTTTGGTAGGAATGCTTAATCTGAAGTTGGGCGTCTGGTATCATAGAATAATTCAAGTGGGAAGGGACCCCAAGAAGTAGGTAGTCCAACCTCCAGCTCAACACAGGAGCATCCATGATATGATACCAGCTGAAAGGTGTGTCCAGTCTAGTCTAGAAAGCACCAGGAATGGAGAGAGCAAAGCCTTTCTGAGGATGATGAGTGTGATGCACAGTAACTTTCAGCAAGAATTTGGATAGCTATAGAAAAGTCCTGGCCAACTGAATATAGTCTCCTGCCTTACTGTGGTGAAATATGAATGTTACGTTATGAACAATGGATGTTGAGAATTTCCTCTCTCATGCTTAGATTTCTGACATTTCAAGGTCTGAAGTAAGAATGTTTTTTAAAACTGCATTTAGCTGCTTGGAGTTGAATATTTAATGGAATCAAATCAAGCTTTGTAATGTGATTTGTAATGGATAGCATCTTAGGAGTAAAAGAATTTTTATTACATTTTCTACTTTCAAAAGTTCAACAGCAGATCAGGTTAAACGTGCCTAATAAATTTTGATATATTACTTAGGTAAAGTGCCAGTCATTTAAGGAGAGAACAGAGAATTTTCATGATGCCTTGTGCTCTTCATAGGAGTTTGGTAAAAGAAAAGCTTGCCATGTTTTAATCTTCAGAGAGCTGGAAAGAGGTTTTTTTTCCCCTCATTCTGTATACTTATATACAAAGGAGAGCATGCAGCTCTCAAGAAAACTGTACCATCCATGCTAGGAACAATGCAGTTGCCTCTGTGGTATGAAATTATGAAAAAAATGTGCTACCAGGCTGTAACAGTCCCAAATCTGCTCCAATCCAGATCTCATTTTCTTTGCTAGCCTCACATAAAGCCAAAGTGCTGCTCCATGACTCAGAGGAGTTTTAGTTCCCCTAAGCTTTTAATTAATTCCTTTCTGCTACTCTCTTCTTCTCTTTGCTGTTTGAATACAGTTCTCAATTTAAATAATAAAAAATGAAAATAATCATAGAAATGTATACGTAATTGTTACAGACAAACTGTCATTTAAGCATTTACCCTTCTTTCTGGTATCAGCTCATTACAATAGAAAGAAATTAATATCACTTTTGACCATGCAGTAGTGTCAGTGTTACATTCTATCTTTCACCTTTCCAGATGGCTGTTAAACCAGAGGTTCTGAACTAGCCAAGAATCTAAAGACAGAACTGAAGTTATCAGTGTCCCTGGATCAAGTAAGGACTTGGTGTGCTCATATCTGTAAGGTGATGGAGTGAGGTGCAGAAATATTCTATAAAATGAAACATATATGCATGGAGTATTCTCCCAGCAAGGTCTCTGATTTTGAGTGGTTTTGTCTCTCTGTGAGAATTTTAAAATTATAGATACTACTGAAGGAAAAGTTGTCTGTGAATATACAAAAATAATGACATTTGTACTCAAAAGGCAAAACATGATTTTACTTAGGGAAGATGAATAAATTAATTGCAATATTTCCACAGACACTAATCTAGAAGTCCTGAAATCTTTCATTGTATAGTTTCCTATGCCCAAAGCACGCTATTTTCTAGCTCTGCATGTAACCCAATAGATTGCAGAGTAAAATCATGGAATCATTAAGGTTGGAAAAGACCTCTAAGATCATCTGGTCTAACCATTCACCCAGTCCCACTATGCCCACTAATTATTTCCCTCAGTGCCACATCTACACATTTCTTGAACACCTCCAGGGATGGTGACTCCACCACTTCCCTGAGCAACCTATTCCAGTGTCTGACCACTCCTTCTGAGGAGAAATTTTTCCTAATATCCAACTGAACTTCCCCTGGTTCCTCTTGTCCTGTCTCTACTTATTGCTTCATTTAATATATACATTGTGCTGTAGAGTTGAGAAGCTCCACATATGCACATGTATTCCAGCTCCAGTGTGTTTATTCAGCAGGTTTGCAGTGAAAAAGCTATCAAGAGTCTCAGGATACTTTACAGACAGAACTAACTTCTGTAGTTGATTTTGGGGATGGATGAGCGTCATTATCCCATCACAGATGGTCACTGCCTGGGTTTGGATGGTGAGCAGCCTTCCTGAAAGTCAACTCCAGGTTGGTAGCTTTTGGTTGTGAGAGCATGTCCAGTTCTATCCGAGGAAAGAGATACTGAGCACAGGAACCCTATGCTGCTGCAGAAACATAATCTTTTCCTGCAGTTTGATCTGCCCAGGTCAAACACTGCAAAGAATGTATTCTGCAGTCAGGGAAGTTTGGCCTGCGCCAGCCCTGAAGGGCCCCTGCTTAGTGACAGACAGAACCGGGTCATGAATGGGCATGTAGGTTATTTTCCATCAATTGCATGGGTTTTACTGCATCAGAACATGAATCAGAAGTAAGACAAATACTTCTGCCACAGCAAGAGGTAAAATGTATTCACTATTTACTCAATCAGATCCTCTGCATGCTGATAACTTGTGTCTGGACTTAATGTACAACATAGAGACAGGCTGAAAAATGGCTGTGCTTTTTGATAGGTATAAGAGCTGTCTCCCATCTGCTGCCACATAGACACAAATAATTGGGAACAATAGGACAGCTACCCGGTGTAGAAACAATTCAGTGGAACACATATGACAACTCAACTTTCTGGTACAAACTCATTTGCTTATACCACCTGGCCTCTGGCAGTTATTCATTTCAGCCTCCTTGATCAGTGACAAAACTTTCAACAAGCTAGGTTTTCCTATCCACTAAATTATGCACACACCCATTTACCCTCAGATTTCCAGCAAACACTAATTTCAGCACTGTCAGCAATAATATATGCCCAGAAATTAATCATGGATTGCAGCTCCAGGCCCTGACACAACCATTTAGTCACTATGTAAAAGTGGCACTTCCCACCACTCGCAGACTGTGGGTGATTATCTGTGAGCTGAGCTGTCTGTTCTGCAGCATATTTTACTCTAAATCCTCTCTTAGACATTTTGGTTGCTGTCACAAGGTGGTACATTGCTCCAGACTTTCCAAGTACCATTGGCTGGTGTCAGACTCAATAGTGTCTTCAGTCTTGTGGAGACCTGCTGTTGAGTTTACTCCTGGAGGAATAAGTGTGTCCAGCCATAACACATTTTTTTTCCCTTCTATGTGAAACTGCTGACTGAGATGAATGTTGCTGAGAGCTTTGTAGGACTAAAATGCTCTAATTTCCGTGTGGTCACCTCAATTACCTCTCTGTGTAAATAATCTCGGCAAGGATTAAAGTTTTCCTATCAGCATGTCTTGATAGTTTTCCAATTTTAAATCAGAACTGCAATACACTGGATATCTGATTTGAGAGTATTTTTTATGCCGGAAGGGGACAGTGATGTTAGGCACAGCAGCCACATAGATATCACTCCTGCGTAAATGCTCCCAGCTCAAAATAAAGGATGGTTATTTATTTAGAAGTCTAAGAAATGGAGCACATTAACATACTCCAGGAATCTAAGGAAGTTTTACACAAAAAGATAAAACTCCGCACACAAAACTGTAGCGATTTACCATAATTCGGTATAGCCAGACTCAAGAAACTCATTCCTAATTCAGTTAAACAGACCACTTCTAATATGCATGACATGCAGACTTGCAGTGTGTGTGGGCAAGGTGCTGTCATAGCATAACATTTATGACTTAATTAAGGAATTAGTAATGCAATGTTTGTTAGTCTGTTTGCATTCTTCCTCCCAGAGATGATGACTGAGGATGAGTAAAGATGATGGTTGGGTAAGCAAACCCCAGCCAGTTACACACACAATTGCAAGTTGCAGATTTAAGCTACAAATTGAGCTAACAGGGTAAATTCATGTAATGCTTTCTAATGGACAAGAAACACTAAATTTCAGCCATTAGTTTTTGAAATATTTGAATGATAGAAGAAGGAAAATTAGAAGATTCTAGAGAGTGGGGAAATACATTTATAACAGCTAACTGAAAGCTACACCAAACTTTATTCTGGATAACATATTTGAAAGAAATGAACATTAAGTGTTTAGAAATGGTCTTGTGGAGTTTTATGTCGTTTGCTACTAGAATTTGAAACCATGAACAGAGTTTCACATGGGAATAAGTAATAGAGGTAATACTTCTCTCGGGAGACTGTGAGCATTTTCAGTTTATAGGAAGCAATGACTCTCCTATTTGGTCGATGACCACTGTTCAGTTTCGCTTTAGGGAATTAATTATTTGTGTGGTAACCTCACAAGATATCTTTCAGTCATTTAAAGATATGATTGTGGAGTTGGGATGAGGGAAATTCGTGCTTGTAGTGCTATAATCTGTCTTGGATTTTCTGTTGACTGACTTTATCCTTTCATTATAAGGATAGAAATGGCCCCCACAAAGTTTTTCAGTCCTTTCTTAAAGCATCAAAGCCATATTGGTTTGCCATATTTAGCATCCATTCTGTGTAACTTAAAATTAAGGCAAAGAGCAAGGAAGTCTATGACTGTTGTCATGAAGCTTTGTTTCAGCCTCCAGCATGTTTTTATCTTCTGCTCTAATAAGCATTAAAGTTAATAGCAGAAAGCACAGTCATTAGATTTACTAATACTGAAATTGCTTTTTTAAAATACTGTTAAATGTTTTTAAAACTGGATAATCTGGACATGTTCACTGAATTCTATGTGAAATGGGTCTTATTGTTCTTGCTTTTTCTTCCAGTAATGGTTATTGTTATTTTATCTGTAAAGTCCAATGGTACAAAACAGGTAAGCCCCGTGATTAAAGCTAAACTTTTATTAGACCAATAATAGCAGAGTAGAAAAAACAAAGCAACTGATTCAATCCTTGTATCAGGCCTACAATCAAGCTTAAAAATTAAAATGAAACACAAAGATATTAGTATTAAATACAAATTGGTTAAGATTTCTAAGTCTTTGATATTCTGCTCCAGCTCCAGGTTAATCTTTCCACGTGGAGAGACTTTCTGGATAGATCAATCCTGGAAATTATGAGCCTTCCTCGGAGGGAAGTTTAGAGCACAGTCTGGGACGGACAGGATAAATGTAGTTAATAGGCTTCATATAATTAAAAATGGAAAGAGAAAGGAACGGAAGAGAGAGGAAGAGAAGGGATTAATCATACCAGGTCAGGTTGAATAAGGTGGTGTTGAACCAGAAAAATGTTTCCATGGATGGAGTTGAGCTCTGAGGATGACTCTGGGCTGTTTCCTGAATCCTGTATAGTGTTTCTGGAGTGTGAAGTAATGCAAAACACTCTGAAGATCATATCTATGCTTTTTATGGCATCTTTTGATTCATAATGGTATGTCAAAAAGGTTATTACAACTCAGAGTTCCATTCCTAAAACTCAACAGCAACCTTACTCAAAGCATTTTTTTTTTCTCAGGGTTTCTTTGTGGGTCAATTACCAAGCTGTCACCACTGTTGACTCCTGTCACCAGTAAGGATGCACTGGTGCTGTCATTCACAATTCATAGCACAGGGTTGTGAGCTGAATTTTATCCAACATCCAGACACAAACTTGAACTTTCTGAAGCTCATTTTATCGTGTGCATTGTAAACCTTGACTATTTTTGAATACGGTTTAAATCTTGGCTGCATCTTTATGTGGGATTGCATTTGAGTCTAGTTCTTATGATATCTGGGCCAGCTGTATAGACTGCTGTGCAAACGCATTTGTTAATTGGGAATGCCTCCTTTGAAGGTAATATTTGATCAACTGTACCCTAGATCTTGGAGTCAGAGCATTTTCTTACACAGTTGACTCATCTCTGAAAATGCAGCCTCTAGCTGTTGCATTATTCACCAGCTTAAATTTCAGTAGCCATAAATAGAAAACTACTCTGGTTTGGTTTTGTGAGGTGGTTAGAGGGTTGGGAGAAGCAGGACCATTTCTAGTCAGGTATGCTGAGACTTGCAGCTTGATACCAGTTTTTGACAGGTTGGATATGATTATTTCTCTTTCTGTGCAGAGGATCAAAAAGCTGCATTAGGATATGCTGAGTTATGTGCTCCTAAACAACAATGCAAGTGAGCACACTTGATATTCTGTGCCCACAGGCTGAAAGACAAAGCCAGACTATTAATGGCAGAAAACAGCCATTAACCCAAGTGTTCAGGACTAATTTGTTTTGGACTATATACATACATTTGTGTATGTGTTTTTTTTTTCTTTCTTTTTTTCTTTTTCTGTCATCTCAGAGTTGCGATAGCATGATAGAAGTCTGTACCATCAGGGCCCTATGAGATATTGAAGATTTTTTTTTACTAAAAAGAATTAGGGATATTTATGCAGAAATTTTGGTTCTGCATGCTCTGAGAACAATGTTTTTATGCATTCGGTTCTCTAATAGTTGTTCAAGTCTCTAACACTGAAATTATGTTTATCTAAACCTGATGCAACTGCACATCCTGAGAAAAAAGGTGCTTGCTAAAATCTAGTCCCATTCTTTTTTGAATAGAAGTCATATTTGTTCAATATCTAGATTTATTCAGCAGATACGTGTCTTTATATGCATCAGTAATTTCAGAAAAAAAAATGTAAATGTCTATTTAATATACATATATACTTGAGCAAATCAAATGATACCCCTAAAATGATATTAGGAAAGTTTTGCATTGCTAGCATGTCTTTACTCTGACAACTAAGGGAGAAACTGGCACGCTACACACCTGTGGTGCAGAAAAGTCAGCTATTCATTCTGGGCTTCAGTGCTAAGGTTCCTTTTCCAGTAATTTCCAATACCAACCTAAAGGCAAAATGTTAAGAATGGAAAGGCTACCTTACTAACTAGTATGAACAGTTTTAAGGTGAACTGTGCAATTCACAGCTTTTTTGCAATTGCAACTTGCACAGTTTGTTTGCAATTGTGCAATTTCACAGCTGCGAATTCCGGACAGCATACCTGTTTAATTTGATTAGTATTGCAGTGCCTCACTGGTATGATATGCGCAGATCATTTAGACATTGGAACAGGTTGAGTTCCATGATTCATGTAGGTTATCTATGCCACCTTGACAAAAACAGGTTTCAAAGGAATCAAATACACGG
>PPHD01013489.1:807-17289 GCA_002909625.1 Bambusicola thoracicus | reverse complement strand
AAGGAAGGAAGGAAGGAAGGAAGGAAGGAAGGAAGGGAAAGAAAGAGAGGGAAAGATAAAAAGCAAAGGCTGAGAGAAAAAGATATGTAATTCCTATTTCAGTTTAGATCACTGCACTCTGAAAAATAACTCTACCTGCTATAAGAATGCACAATTCCGCATTAAATGGGGAGGTTTGTGTATGCTTCAGGTGGGCCTCAATCTGGCTCCAGTTTCCTGGGTTGATTTAAGAGCTTTCTTTTTAGCAGAAGTGTTTAGCAGAGAATGGTAGCAGGTTAGACGTGTTCTATCCACTCAGAATTGGAGCTGTCTGGGGAAGATTGAGTGGAATAACTGATTTTTTATCAGACACAATAATTGGGGTGTAATGGAAAAGGAGAGTCTGAAAGAAGAAGGGCATGGGAATTGAGGAAATACAAAAGGTAGGAGTCCCTTGGGGGCAGATCATATCTACTGAAGTGGAGGATATATATAGGCTTTTCTGTCCTTCTGGCCTCTCATAATAGCAAAATGAAGAGTAAGAAGTATAAAGAGAAGAATAAAGCTCAGGATGCTCAGGGCCCCATCCAACCTGGCCTTGAGCACCTCCACGGATGGGGCACCACAACTTCTCTGGGCAGCCTGTGCCAATGCCTCACTGCCCTCTGAGTAATGAATTTCCTCCTAACATCATACCCAAGCATGTTCAACCTATGGCCCATGGGCTGCATGAGGCCTGGCACAGCTCACAGTGCAGCCCGACACATGCCATAAAGCCATCATGGCAGTAGTTCTTCTCCACTGAGTGGCCTGGCCCCTACATACGTTAACTATATATATATATTTATATATAAAATGAAGGCTGCTAGGAAGGTAATGCCTCCTATATTATTATGTTGGCCGACGGCATTAGAGGTAAATGTTGGTAGTACGGCAGTAGAGATTGAACCTTCCCACCAATATCCATTACATGTTGTTGCTGTGTGACAGATGGCAGCAAAAGGGTGGTATGACAAAATGGTGCCTGACGTGGAAGTGCATATGAAGCAAAGGTGTGTCACTGAATTCCTCGATGAAGAAAAGTATCACCCACTGACATTCACTGATGCTTGCTGAATGTTTGTGGAAACCAAACAGTGCACGTGAGTACAGTGAGGCAGTGGGTGGTTTATGTCAGTGTTGGCAACAGCAGCAGTGGGTCACCTCTGCTGGTACAAATTTTTACAAGCATGGTATGAAGGCTTTTGCTCATTTCTGGCAAAAGTGCATAGCTCATGGTGGTGACTATGCGGACAAATAGTGTTTTGTAGCTGAGAATTTGGTTTATCAAATAGTGTTATTGTGCCCCAGTCCTGGATGCAGTACTCCAGATGGGGCTTCATGAAGGGAGAGCAGAGGACACTCCTTCTCCCAGCTGGCCACCCTTTTTTTGATGCAGTTCAAGATACTGTTGGCCTTCTGGCTATAATATCTTGAGAGGCACCAAACAACTGAGGTACTGTATGTGCTTTTTGCATTGTGCTAACATACATAGACTTGGTACAAGGTAGAAATAAGTCCTCCAGCCCCATCCATATGCAGTCCACATGGAGAGTGGTTGTTTCCTTCAGCCTTGGGGTGGCATTGTGGTGGTGGCTTAACAAGAGGTGTGGTTAGATGGCATTCCCTGATGGAGATATACGCAGTGTGTGTTGCTTTGGCACAGAGTAGTGCTGGCCACTGCCAGTCAAACACAGGCAGTTACTAAGCAAACTGTGGCTTTACACAGGCCCTGCAACTCACCTAATCCCATCACTAGAGTTGGCCTTTGGCCAATTTGCTAGCAAGGCCTTGATCTTGACTTGCAGCAAGGCTGGCTATTCTAGTCTTTTATAATGTTGGTCTCTGTTCCCAGTGATGCTAGGAAGTCTTGAAAACTTATCCTTTCCAGCAGGTACACTTATGCTCCCTACAAAATGACTTCGTTGATTTATGGCACCTTTCAATATCTCACATTGCAGAGATCCACTACCTTCCATAGGGGAAACTTATTACAAAAAGGAACACATTATCACTACCTGGGAGAGTTTCCTGAGACTTTACAAATTAATTTTTTCTTTTATCCCTGGTTATACTTCTCTTCCTTCCTGTAATATTTCTGTCCCTCCTTTATATCTGACTACGTGTCAGCAATTATCCCATTTATTTTTAGTCACTGCTTAGTGAACTGATGCATACTTTGCTCTTTCCACCTTTCCTTTTAATTAGATGTCTCCATTCCAGTAATCAATGTATATTGCTATGTCAATAGCTTTTGGTTATTGAAGTGCTCAGAATTGAAAATAATAGTTTAGGTGTGGCATCTGTACAGAAAGAAGAGCAGGGCTTGCTGCTGTATAATGCATACCATGCTTCTGTGCATGGAGAAGAGTGTTTTATTGCCTTGCCAAAGTCATATGCAATTTGCCCTCTATTATGACCCATAGTCATCTTCCACTGTTACAGCTCTCTCTATTTCCCATTAAGCACCTGTGGTTTGGGTTATTTTCCTCCCTCCCTCACTCCCCTGATCTCCTCAGTTACATTTTTTGCCAAGGTGAATGTTTCATTTGGGTAATTTCTTCCCGTTGTTTCAATTTCTCCTGTTCTCAGTTTGTAATTTCTCCCCCTTGGCTGCCTTTGAAAGCAGGCCCTCACATCCTCTCTGCTCATTCCTCCAAAGTGTTTCAAATCTTCAATGAAGATATTAATGAAACCAGAGTAAACAGTGGAACAATAGCAGCTTCCCTGAAACTCCTCCTGCAACATGCACCAGTGCTCATGGCCTGTAGTTAGCTTTCACACTCTATCATGTCCACATCTATGCCCTCTTGGATTTGTTTGCCACTGTAAGAATCCACAAGATGCTATACAGAATGCCATCTGTACGGGACTGACAGAATGACATCTCGTACATTTCCCTTTTCCATCATCACCATGTTGGCAAGTGTGTTAGGAAAGCAAGCCTGCATACCCTGGTGGGTTTAATTATTTCCCATTGCACCTAACCCACAGTGCTCCTCTGTATTCTTCTCTTGGCAGCCCGCTTGCTTTACTTGTACTCCTCAGCTTTGCTTCACAGCATTTCTCTCCAAAGCCCTTCATAATTTCTCACACACTGATATACATCCTCAACCTATGGTGTACACAGCCTTTTCAGGTTCCCCTCCAAGCTCCCTGCAGTTTACAGAACCAGAGCCTCAGCTGCTATAAATTATCATAGCACCACAGAAGTCAATTGAGCTATGTGATTTGTTCACCAGCTGGGCATCTGGCTTGGATTTTATGAAAGGCTATTTGCTTGGACTGCAAATAGGGCACTGAACATCCCTAGGGCCAAGTGAGCTTGGGGAAGAAAGGAGAAAATAGAATAAGCTATTGCAGAATAAGCCAGCTCTAGAAGCCAAAGGAACTGGAGGAGGGCCAGATAAGACAGAAAAAACTGTCAGCAGGGACCTCTCTACTCTGAGCATGACACCACTTTGCTCCCTGTGGTGGTCTCTGCTCCTTATTCTGATAGGCCACCCAGCCCTCCCTTACACGAATTCTTTTTCTTAGCACTGTGCCACCACTCTTTTGCCTGTACTACAGCAGTACATATGCTCAGATAGCAGACTCTTACTGTGCAAGGTGCTGCACATGCACTAAAAAACCTAAAGTTTACCCTTGAAATCTGAACACGGCCTCCAACAGGTGGATGCAGGCAGGCAGCAGAATACTACTCTCAAAAAATAGGAGGATCGCCGTCCCTGGAGATGTTCAAGAACTGTGTGGATATGGCACCAAGGTACATGGTTAGTGGGCATGGTGAGGATGGGTCGATGATTGTACTTGATGATCTTAATGTTCTTTTCCAACCTTAATGATTCTATGATCTCATGACTCTAAGCCCTAAATGTTTTTAAAATTGCCATCATGAGTGCCTCCTTCTTTTACCTGCTTCTCTTCCTTGCTCAGGTCACACTGTTTTATGTTGTCCCTTTTCTTTTAGTTCATCTCCATTTGAAAATAATAAATCCATACAGATTTTTCTCTCAGAATGAAAAAATAAAAACAAGACTATGAGGTTGATCTGACATTTGCTAATGCCTGCCTGTGTATGCATACTTCATTATTAGCCCCGCAGTTTTTCTGCCTGGACTACTGGGATTTGTAGGCAGAAATGGTACTCTGAGGCCCTTGGTGAACCATATGCAGCATGAATTATCTGCTCCTTTGGGTTTGTACAGCATCTAGCATGAGAACAATCCACTTCTTGACTGGTTCATAGGTACTTCTGGAATACATGTGAACTCTAATTAAACAAGGCCTAAATTGAATAAGCAAGTAACAGAGTCAGCATATTTTAACACCTCTTCAAGGCAGGGCTGCATGGCAATGGCAGTCTTCCATGACTAGTCATTGCATTTTGTTGAAGTGTTTCCAAAGGGCTAGCCAGATTTCATTTATGGTTATAAGTTACTACAAAGGAAGATACCGATAAGCATGCCTTTTTTCTGTGGCTATCACTTTGAATCCCCCATTTTTCAAACAGGAAAATGGAAAGCAGGTAGAGATACCAATGGGAAAACAACTGGAGAAGATGTCAAGAATGGAAGTTGTAGCAAGCTGTGTGTTGGCCTCTTCTCCCAGATAAGAGACATAGAACAAGAGGGAATGGCTTTAAGTTGTGCCAGGGTAGGCCTAGGCTGGATATCAGGAAAAATTTCTTCTCCAAAAGTGTTGTTATGCAGTGGCACAGGCTGCCCAGGGAGGTGGTGCAGTCACCGTCCCTGGAGGTGTTCCAGAGCCATATGGATGTGGCACTGAGGACTTGGTCAGTGGGCATGGTGGGGATGGGCTGGTGGTTGGACCGGGTGATCTTAGAAGTCTTTTCCAACCTTCACGATTCCCTGATTCTATGAATAATCCAGGTGCTGTTTGTGAAATCCCGTGACTACTATCCTAGGGATCCAGATCTCCTGGAGGGTCCTAGCTAGCTCATGTAACTCCCTGTTTGCCTTCCCTTAGCACAGGACCAAGTGTCCTTGCTGAGCCCTTGCATATGGTGGTCAGAACAGAGCTAGGTGCTCTCCTGCTTGCTGCCAGACCTGTCTGCTCTTGACTCTGTGCAGAAACTACAGCCCTCTCCCTGGAAAGGTGCTCTCGCTGTTCACCTCTTAGAAATACTTTATTCTTGAGAAGGAGAAAAGCTGAGGCTTCTAGCAATCATTAGGAAAGCACTGAGGCATATAAGCTGTAGGATTGTTGGTCATTTGGGCAGTCCCCAGGAGGCATTCTTGTAGATGGGAGGGTGAGAAATGTGCCTTACACAACATATGTAAATGGCAACCAATTTTTCTTTTTTTTTCTCTCTCCTGAGTGCAAAAGGCCTATAAAACAATTAGAGCTTAAAATTGGACTCCTGGCAGAGAATGAGAGAGGGAGTTTATGCCTTGTTAAGTGTAATCAGTCTGGTGATAAGGGGACAATTTCAGCTGTGTGAGATATAATTACATCATAAACTCTACATTACAAACAGGGCAAGCAGAGGTGAAAAGGTAAAGAGGAAATAAACAATGATGCCCTTTGGGGAACGTGACAGAGGAGACATTTCTGGACTCCATTTCCCTAAGTGAGAAACTTTTCCAGAGGGAATGGGAGCTGCATGCATGCAGGAAGGACACACTTAGGGGCTAGCACCTGTCCTGGTCCTCCCATAGGCCTGAAAGAGGTGCTTTGCTGTTGCTACACCTGTGGTTTCACATCTACCAGCTGGAGAGGGATTTTACTTTGCATCAGTTAAATATTAAGCATGTTTCAGAAAACAGACAAACGTTTCTTTGTGACCTGAAGCCACAGGAAAGCATCTGCTACTGTAATGTCAGTTGAACTATGATGACAGCCAACTGTATAGAGAAAGGAGGCACAGAGAGTTTGGATTGTAGTGAAGCTCAGCACCTTGCTGTGAAGGACAAGGCTTCCTGAAGGAATGTGGACCTGCTGGTCTGAAGTTGATCGCACACAGGTCCTAAATCGCATACATGACCCCCAAGATGTCCCACCTTGGGGACATCTGGCAGGAGATGGCAGAACACCAGCTTCTCCATCTCCCAGGCTACCTGCAGCAGGAGTAGGAAGGGGTCTCTTCCTATACGTAGCCCATCAGGCATGGGGGCCCATGGGAGTCATACACAGAGCTGGGGTACCTTGGAAACCAACTCTGGTCAGACCCATCTAGGGACATGTCCCAGAAAGATAGTTCTGAGCAAGGGTGGCTGCTTGGGTCTCATCAGGAAAAAATAGGAAAGGAAACATATACGGTATGTCAACCTTTGCCACCTTATGTAAATATTTTTAGATATGATGTTTTGAAATGAAAATGGAGGAATGAGAGAGAAGTAGCACAGTGTGGTGGACATCAGTTTATTTGTTTGAAAACAAGTTTTGGAAATTCAGGATTTCTCAGTCTAAGGATTTGAATTACTGGCATAAGATGAAAATAATTTTGGGAAATTCTTATTTTATAGTTTTATCTCCCAACAAATAGATGGGGATTTTTTAACCTGGTGTGTCATAAACTTTGGTTCCCATTTCTGTTTTTGCTGCCAACGACTCGTGTTATAGATGAGAGAACTGTGCCTAGTTCTGAGATCAGGCACAGTTTTAGTCTTTTCTTGTCATATGTGCTGAGCAGTGATAGATAAATCACTTAACCTCTCCATGACATACTTCCCCATCTGTAAAATGAGGATGATAATTGTATGTGCTTACTTTACAAAAGTGTTAGAAGAATGAATTATCACTGTTTTTATAACCATTTATATTTCTCTCTGGGGCAAAGACTGCTTTTTCTTCCTTGCTCATGAAACAGCATAGTCCTGCTCTTTAATGGAAGTCCCTAAGTGTTAATACGATATAGAAAGATAAAAAATTAAATATAACTTTTGACAATGTAGCAAACAGAGTGGGTTAGATTAAAAGAGATGGAACATTTCTTTTTTTCAGTGCTAAAGAAATGATCAATTTAGTATAGTGATATTCTCCTGAAATATAGCCCTTATCTGAAAGTGGGTGGTGCAACCCTCCTCTGGCAACCATTCTTTTGCAAAGGACAGAGAAAAATGATTAATGTTTATACAGTTCAATAAACAGATAATTATTATTACTTAGATTAGAATGCTTGGAGTCTTTGAACAAGAACAAGTTGCATTAAGAGCTTTGCAATACTGAAGCTGGAAATGGTCCTCACCCTAAAGAGCTTGAGGTTAAGACACAGAGCAGGAACTTGAGGTTAAAAGCAGTAGCCTGTGTCAAAGGAAGTAGAGACATACACATCCAAGGATACACAGCAGGTCACTGCCAGAGATGGAGATTCCCAAGCTGATATTATTTCAAGTCACTCATACTGCTGCCTTCATTAAGTATTATTCATGCTCTCATACTGCAGGTTACCTTCATTCACCTAGACTAGGTACTTTTCATAGGAAGGGGCATGAAAATGCACAGAGTGGCTATTTTGGAAACCCACTGAAGGTGCAGGCCAATGAGAAGGAAGGGAATGAGAGAAGTTTTAAGTGGTTTGTGGAAAGGGGACCAACATGGCAATAGTGGGTAGTGCTCAGTGCTGTGACTTCCTCATGTCTCGGGACCAAATCAGTCATGAGTGAGATGCTCAACACTCACTGACATTACATGTAAAAGGACTAATTAATCCCTGTTGCTTGTCACCCTCCCTTGCCTTCAAGTTTTTGTCATTTTCTTGAAGCAGTAGCATCACAGTTGCTAAGAGTTTTAGGCACCTTGCTGAGTTTGGCTTTCCAGACTGTTTAAGGAAAATTCACACTCTGGAGGATGAGCCCCTGCCTTTCCTGCCAAAGCCACCAAAAGGAAAACATTGGAGATGGGGTTGCTGGGAGAAACACTAACCAGACAGGACATCATGGAGTGGTGGATAAACCTTATCTGAATGTGATCAGCTCAGGGCTGTGAAACACAGTGAGACGTGTTAGACAGTTCTCTGTATTTACTTGATAGAAAGTCAGACCCCATCAGACAGCCTCACAGCAATATGCTGTGTACCATCGGTGTTTCACATCTAGAGAAACAAAAGCAGAGAGCAGTCTCAGAGGGGGACAGCCAGATCCATTGCAGCTGTCTGCTGTGGGATGCATGGTCTGTGAAAGGGAGCAGGTAGCACTACCTCATGGGTGCTCTCAGCACTATGGTCTTATCCTGCTCTGCCTTTTTCCTAGACTCAAAGTTGGAGCATGTGACAGGATCTTCCTATCACCCAGGACCGTGCTTCCTGCCGGGTGATCCATTACCACTGGAGGATATGGCCTTGACAAGAATGAGAGGATTACAAATCCCGTCCATGTCTTTTCCATTACCAGGACGGTGTGAGGTGGCAGTGAGGCATGAGGCTGAAAGAGAGAGAATATGGCGAGCAGCGATTGCAGAGGCTGCCTGCACAGCTGCTGGGCCCATGCCAGGAGAGGAGACGTGGGTGCTGAGGATCTCCACACACCCTCCAGTCACAACACCCTCGTGCAAAGTACAACTTTCCACAGAAAACAGAGAGAGAAACATTTCTGGTTGCACATTTTCGGAAACAAACAAACAAACAAACAAAAAAAGACAGGCTGAAAGCCCAGCGGAGGTCTGCTGTATTTTTGTCACTGTTAGTCTTTGCCCAGCTTGGCAGCCTGCACTTCTTGGTTTGGCACCAAATGGTCAGCAGAGCGTGCAGAGCACAGAACGCCAGGAGCACCGCACACTGAGCTTTGCATGCAGGGGTGGTGCTGCACACCTTTTGCTTCTCACAGTCAGCAGCTGAAGGAGTGTGATAAACCTGAATGCCACAAGGAAGCCAAATGAGACGTGGTGAGATCCCTGGTACCGTGCTTGAATCGGGGCTGGAGACCTCTGCCACGTGTGCTCCCCGCGCTATCCTTTCCACAGGGGAAAAGACAAAGAAATTGTTTAATAAACAAAGAACTCTGACAGCAGCTGGAGAAGAGCCCAAAAAGTTGAAAATCCACCATCAGCATGGGAAGGGAACAAAGAGAGAAATAATGGCACGCAGTCCTGACACAGCTATTTCTTGGCAGGAGACAAGTGTCTGCACAATTCAGATAACTTCCAGAGAAAGTAAGTGCTATCAGAGCTCAGTGGAGAGGAGTGAGGGGCTTGGAGACAAAGGCCCCAATCCTTCTGCAGACCCTCAGGGAAAAACCATGCTTTCAATGCCCGGACTTACATGCCTGACCTGCTTGCCTCCTCACACTCTCCTAACATCACTAACAGTGCATGGAGAGAGCTCTGTCTTTCCACCCTGCTGCCTTAGATGAAACCCAGTGCTGCAGGAAGCAGTGCCCCTGGGAGCAGAACCGAGTCTGTCAGCTATGCTATTGCTTCGCTCCCTGAGCTGCTATCCGATGGGCAGAAATCACAGACCAGCACGATCAATCCTGGTTGGGCACATAGCCCTATAGTTGACTTTTCCTGGTTTCAAAGTATTCAGCCATGTTATCTGAACATAGCTGGTGCTCACTTGGTATGAGTGCCCAGGTCTTTTTCACCCTAGCCTGAGACAAAAGTTGATGTATTGCTTTGGCTGTGAGTGTTAAAAGGTGTCTGCCTTTGGGCTGAAACAAAACCTCAGGAAATCCTTAAAAGAACTCCCAGCAGTGGTAGAAAAATGACAAGAGACTGAAGCAAGGGCTTTATAATGGAGTGACTCTTCCAATCAATTGGCATGAGTTAATTAATTAATTGCTGCAGTTGCGATGACATTCCCTCTGGCTGAGTAATCAGGAAATCAGCCACCTGAGGCTCTTAGGGAGTTAATTGCCTTAAACTTTGTTAAAGCAGAATGATAATACCATTTAAAAAATGCCATCAGTGCACATTTCTTCTCTTCTGGGATCTTGCAAACCAATTCTTCATTTTGCAGAGCAAACCCTTTTGAGTTTTACTTGGAACAATTGAGTAATGGAGACAGATGAGGTGGAGAAACAGGGAGCAAACTGTGAAGCGTGAGGTCTATTCTATCTGAAACAGAAGGTGTGCTTATGAAATTAAAATACTCCAAAGCACTCTGCAAACTTTCGGTGCCCGTCCAGACCCCCGTGCTTGAAGCTCTTTTTTGTCTGGCAGGGAGTGGAGTTTCCTTGGTCTCCCTGAACCTCTGAGTTGCTTGTCTCTTTGAAGCCTCTTATGGAAACCCTTCTACTTTTGTTAAACCTGATTTTATCTTGAAGTGTTGGCAGAAATGAGAGAACTATTCCGGGAAGAAAAGAAACCCTATTCCCTCCCCTTTCTCAACTGTTTCTCAGGCTGAAGTTGATGATCTCTGTGCTTTAGACCTCCCCCCCCCGCCAACCGAGTTCTTCACAAGACCTTTGGCAGAGAGTCAGCGCCGTCAGTGGAAATGGGTATTTTTGGATAGAGCTCCTCCAGGCTTCCCTTTAAGGAGGAAAAGCAGAAGCCTTTGAAAGATGTCAAACTGTCCTGAAGCAAAGCTAGTCCTCTCCCAGCAGTGGCAAAATCACTGTCAGATGAGCAAAGACTGAACTTGTTTTGTGTCTGGCTGCCTGCTTCTTAGGCTGCCTGTCTTTGTGCCTTCTGTGCACATCGTCCTTGTTTTCGTGTGGCTGCAGCACTGCAGTCTTCTCTACGTGTGCACCTTTACTTCTCCTGCCTGGAGCTCAATCTGTACCCCACAAGGCGTTGACTTCCTGCCAACTGATGGAGAGAAAGAGAATGCCTGCTTGCATGTCAGCACCCTGAGGACTCCTCAGCCAGAGCTTGGTGGAAATCTTCACCTTTTCTTGATATTTCTACTTGGCAATAATCCACAAAAAAAAAAAAAAAAAAAAAAAGGTGGGGGGGAGCTGGAAGAAAGAAATCAATTGAATAAAACTCAACTTTATCACTTTATCCCTCTAAAGTTCATCACATGAGGGACAAGGTTCACATGGAAGAAGTGGGCATATTGAGGACCAATGATATCCATGCTCATCATTTTTGTCAGCTGTTTTACAATGATCGTTAGTGTTTTTTTTCTGTCAGAGAGAGAAAAGCTTTTAGAGTCCTGCTATTACAGCATAATTCAGGGTTTGTTAAAAATGAAAAGAGAATCAAGCTCCTTAGATAATGGAGGAAAGCTTGAAATCATTAGTCCTACAGCCTCAGAAAAGAGAACAAAACCAAAGGAGTCTTGTGTTTTAAGTGACAGTTTTAAATACTCCAAAATTTTTATAGGGGCAATTTTACAATTTTCATAGAATTGTTTGAGCTGGAAGGAATCTGGTCCGACTCCCTGCAATGAATAGGAACACCTACAGCTCAGTCAGGGTGCTCAGAGCCCCTCCAGCCTGACCTTGGATGTCTCCAGGGATGGGGCATCCACCACTTTTTTGGGCAACCTGTGTCAGTGCCTCACCACCCTTACTGTAAAAAAACGTCTTCCTTACATCCAGTCCAGATCTCACCCCTTTTAGTTTGAATCAGTTTCCCCATTTTCTTGTTACTTGAGCCTGACAAAACTGTTTTTTTCCTTGCTCTACCAGCATAAAGTGTGTCTGGCTTCTGGGGGGCATTTGGCGAGGTGACTACAGATTCAGTTTGTCAGATCTCCCCACTGCAGTCCGAAGTGGACTCCCAGCGAGGGACATTGCCATCCTCAGATGCAAACAGCCGTTCATCCCTTCTATCTTATCTCTCAGCCACTTTGTGGGAGCGCATACACGTATTATTAAATATAAATACAAACCCCAGGCACACGTTTTTATCCTTAAGTAATAAAATCTAATGGAAGAATTTACAGTCATGGGCTATAAAGCAATAATAGTTGTAAAATCATTTAGTAGGGTTCAAACACAGGTGAAAGGAGAAGTTCAGAAGTTCAGCATTTAAATATGTTTCCTGGCAAATTCCTATGACAAACAGAAAATCCCCTACTGACATGGTACCAGTAATGAAAGCCCAGTACTATTCTCAGCTCTCTACTTGTATTTTTGAGGCCATGGCTTGTTCAGATTTATTACTTTTAATGTACCCTTTCTAAAGATCACATTATTTAGCAGGGTAGTGGTGGCGACTGTTGAAAAGGTCACTGAAAGGAAACAAGAGTCCAAATATCTGTTTGTTCTGCCTCTGCAGCACTGTGTGAAGACAATCAAATTTCTATGTGAAACAGCACTCGTGGACAACACTAAAGGACGCCACTAAATGTGTGGTGCAAGTAGGACTGGGCTCTGTAGGACTTAATGCCCCTCCAACCTTACGTATACATTGCTTATGTTGCAATTTATGTCACTTCTGGCAAGTAGTAATTTCTAGAAACTACAGCTACAAGTTGGGCAATGACTTTGCTGTATGTCTTCATCATGCCAAAGCAGAAGATACCTGCTCTTTGCTTGAGGGTTTGAGCCTGTCTTCTTGTGCATCTGTTGCTTATGGTTTTAAGGAGCAGAAGAATGAAAGTAAATAGAACCTAGTTCTCAGGAACAACACAATGCACATGTCATGAGACTGGCCCGAAACTCCAGGTCCTTTCTGCTGAGTGGTGCTGGCCCAAAGCACTGAGACATACACCATATAGGAACCCACAGCTGTTGTCAGCTCTGCCTCTGAGCTGCATTACTTAACATTCTGCCTGAACCTTGCCCTGATGATGACAACAGGTGATAAGTTGTAAGGTTGCTCACTGGATAAGAAGATAACTTTGCCCTATGCTTCATTTCGTAATTATTTTTTAAAGAAGAAATGATTAGAAGGTGTGAGAACTGCTAATAAACAGCGTACTTTCTCTCAATAAAATGGACTCAATTTCTTCAGGGAGCATTTCTAGCATTCTGCTAGCAGAAGGGAGATAGCAATGATACGTGCAGCTCAAGAACTTCAGCACTGCTTGGTCCTTGACACTTTTTAACTTCATTAACCTTGGCAGTCTCAACTACTTATAGAGAATGAAGGTTGTGCTCCCAGACAGGCCCCTGTTAATGGCGTATCTGAAGAAATATTGCCACTGGGAGAAGAAAACTCATCTGGTGATCTCCGCTTTGTCTCCTTGAGATTTTCAGGTAGCCTCATTTCCTCTAAGGGATGGCTCTGCTCTCTAAGCAATGCTGCATGAGGCAGCTGAGCCAAAAAATTTCCTCCAGCTTCAACAGCAGCTGAGTGGAAGCATCGCGTATAGGATGGCTCATGCACTGGGGGCAAACGTTTAGAGAACAAATTTAGCACCGTCTCAAGCAATATAGCAATTGGTTGCAGCATTTTATCTGCATCCTCGCTGTCCTTCAGGACATCATGTACAAGTGAATGGTTGATAGCACACAAGATCAGGCCTCACCAGCTCAGCAATAGCTCTGATTGCTGTAGGTGTTAAAACATGCAGATAGAGATTGGCTGCACTAGTCTAGCAATGTTCTTGTGATGGCTTGTGGAGCTTTGATTCCTAGTGTGGCAAGTGCTAGCAACAGAGAATTAGCACACTGGCAAACAGAAAACAAGAAGTGTTATGGATGTGAGCACAGATATCAAAACCTCTCATTTGCAAGGCTCTTCATGGTGGATTTCCAAAGAAACAGTTTGCATGGGTCAGCTTATGAAAACGATCTCCTTCTGCACTTTCTGTGGAAGGTTTAAGGAACCTAAAATGGAGTCCATGCCTTTGCAAGGTCTGTTGAGGGGGCCCAAAGTTTTACCTACTGTGTGAGGTTAAGTGCCAGCCACAGCACCTCCAGGAGTCCTAGTGTCTTGATAAAAAGCAACCATATAAGTGCATATAAGGACCATGACACATAAATAAATGAAAAAAATAAAATAAAATGGTAAGAATGCACTGTACAGTGCTGCTTCCTAGGAAATAAAAAAAATTGTCCCTTTCATCTGTATGCTTATTATATAGACACAGAAACAGAAGTTGGAAAAGTGAGCTGGCTGACTACTATCTTCACTCCAGAAAGGGGGTGACGAGTGTTTGAATGGTAGAAGAATGGTTCTCACTGAGGCACTTCAGGGTTAAACCTTACGGGCTACCTCATTTTTCCTTATTTAGCTCCATGCTCCTTTTCAGCTCTGCCAACACCCCTGACTGGTTTATGACCTCCCTCAAATAGTGTCTTGGGACTCTGGAGCTGTTAGAAGCCATTGTATAATTGTAAATGACTTAAGCTGGTAGGGAGCCTAATTGCTGCTAAATGACTCGATTGTCTTGTACAGATAGCAAGGAGATCTCTTTGCTCCCATCACAAGTGCACAGTACAGGATTGGGGTCATATAGCAGGTGACTGATAAAGAAAATGCAAAGGCAGCTGGCCTGCCTGGTCGGTTGGACATCTATTTCCAGTATGGGGAGTTATCTGTCCCCTCAGATGGGCTGAGAGGGATCTGGGGTCCTCCTGAGCTGGTCCCAGGTAGGAAGGCCTGCGCAATGAGCAGTTTGCTGTTGAAGAGCTCTGTTTCCCTCATTTGATTACCTAATTGGCAGAGTGGGATGGCGCTGTCATATGCAGGAGAGGTGGGGCAGCTAATCGTCCAGCCCTGGCCTTTGTATCTACTGTTTTCACTAGTGAGAAATGGGAAAAAAATACAGGACTGATCTATGATAGGGTCACATGTTGTAAGTGGTTCTGCCACACACCTGGCTCGGAGAGACAAAAAGCAAGGGCTTTTAGGATTTACATAATGGGAACAGCGGTGCTCAGGGTGTGGGACTGCACCAACCTTCCCCAGTGGCCATCAATCTGCTTTGCCTCACCAGCTGAGATATTTAGCAACAGCATCTGTTAAGAGAGAGGATCAGGGTAGGGCCAGGCTGTATTATGAGTAGACACGTGTATTGCATTCTTTTTCCACTCAGAGTCAAATACAAGGCTGAATGGACTCTCTAAAGGCAGGAAATTCAAGATACAAGGCAACATATGGTAAAACGTTTATTTTCCAAAGGAAAACTCCAATGTTCAGTAAACCCTGGCTTTGTTTTATTTCTCCATGGCATTTTGTGAACATTGCCACTGTGTTGGGCAATGCAACCGCTGCTTAGGGCATTTCTTTTAAATGTGAATCTTGTTGTAAAGGAGAAAAAAAAAAAAGTGATTTAAGAAGAAAGATAAAATTTCAGTCTATAATAGGATAAATGAGGTAATGCTTAGATTAAACTATATTAGCAAAGCAGCATTGATTCTGAGAGATGTTTCTAGGTGTGAGAACTGCATGCTATTGCAGAGCTCAGCAGCAGAAAGGTGGCTGTGATGCCTTCAGTTAATGAACATATTCCTGCTATCATCATTGTGGACGCTGGCTTTACATTACCTGACTAATACACAAGGTTGCTTTGAGTTTTAATGCGGTTCTCACCTAATGTATTGCCTCCCTCTGAATTTGGCTTTGAGCATCAGGTATTTTTGTAGCCACAGAACAAAACATTGGGGTTTTGAAATCATTCCTGCTTGGGGGGAAAAAACCCATTAGTGCAGTCTTGTGCAGGAGCCTGTGTTCAAGAAGAGTGGTGGCATTGTGCTCAATGTGATACTGTGAGATGTGGCAAGATAAATCATTTTAATCACAGAGCCAGCAGAGAATGCTGCTTTCTCCCTTCAGATATCCAGATGACCCAGGTGTAAGAATGAAGGCAATAATCCCTTGAAAGGACTTGTAGCTGCTACAGCAGCAAGATTTAAAGCACCATAGAATGGAAATATATGGGAAACATCTGTCAATGCATCGGCATTTTAAAACAAGGAGAGGAAAATAATAAAAAACAGCCAACAAAGAAACCCCCAGGTGGACAAAATGGAGTCTGGCTGAGAAAAGAGAAAGACCAGCCAGGAAGAACATTGCTTTGCTTTTGCTGAGATTTACCCAGCCATAAACTCGCTTTGTTGACTCTGTGTTGACTCCACAGTACTCCCAGGAGACTCCACCTAAAATGTCAGAGGTATATTTACAGCAGGGAAATTGGAGGTTTGCAGGAAGCTTTGTAGAAAGCCCTGAAAGCACCCCAGTGGATTTTGGGTACTTTGATTATTTTCTTTGGTGAGGCAGCTCTCTGTGGAAAAAAGCTGAGTTGAGGCAGTGCTGTGTGTAAGAAGGCACAGAGGGATGAGTGTTGGTGTCATTCTGGGGAGCCCGGGTGCTTGGGAAACACTGTCTGCCATTTTCAGGGATCACAGAATCATAGAATGGTTGGGTTGGTAGAGAACTTAAAACCCACTCAGCCCTACCCCCTGCCAGAGCCCCATCCAACCTGGCTTTGAGCACCTCCATGGATGGGGCATCCACAGCTTCTCTGGGCAGCTGTGCCAGTGCCTCACCACCTTCTGAGTAAAGAATTTCTGGCTAACATCTTGCCCTGGTTTCATCTGGGACAGAGTTAATTTTCTTCCGTGTCGGGTGTGATGCATATATTTCGGTTTTAGAAGAAAAACAATGTTGATAACAAGCCAATATTTTTGTTGTTGCTGAGCAGTGCTGTACAGAGCCAAGGATGTT
>PPHD01013488.1:0-17290 GCA_002909625.1 Bambusicola thoracicus | reverse complement strand
AAAAAAAAAATGGAATGCAGCAATTGTTCAGAGAAATTATTTAATATTTTTTGGTGGATTTGTCACATTGTTCTGATAACACTTGCTGTGCTTGGCAGGTACTTTATTTCATGTGCAAAATTTCTCCCCCATCCCTTCTGTTTAACTTCAGGGGAAACTGGATCTGGGAAATCTACCTTAATAAACTGTCTATTTAACACCAGTTTTGATGAATCCATGTCAACTCATTTTCATCCAAATGTAAGACTTAAAGCTCAGAGATACGAACTCCATGAAAGCAATGTTCGTTTGAAACTAACCGTTGTGAGTACTGTGGGATTTGGTGACCAAATAAACAAAGAAGATAGGTAAGTGTTGCCTTGTTGCTAATGTATGCAGAAGTCTTGGTCTTCAGTTCCAGTTTGATTCTTCCTTGGGTTTTGTAGTAAATATTTTTCTTACATATATTCTAAATATTTGGTTAACTATTTTCTCTATGTACCAAAGTAGATAGTGTTTTCCTTCTTGTCTAAGAAACTGTCTGAGAAATCAGCTGAAATCTGCTCCCTTCTTTATAATAAAATCTTTTATAAATACGTGTAAATAAAAAGTACAGTAGTGACTAGAGTTTCTTTTGAGCAGGGTGGTAAGTTCCATGGGGGTCTATTTAAACAACCAAGATGGTTATGATGTACGCTACATTATAGAGAGTCGATCTGTAGGTTGTTGGGTATTTTGTTGGTTTGTTTTTTGCTTTGTTTTATTGTTGTTGTTGTTTTTAATATTGGATTGTATTAAAGACTTCAAACTGGAAAGAACATCATATTGATTCTTGAAGTCCTTTGTTTTTAAGTTGGCCAGCATAATCAAAAGATGCAGAGGTGCAGTGCCAGTTTTGTCTCTGCTGTTATGAACTGAAGATTTTAAAATATTGAACTGCATCTCAGCAGTGTTTCATTATAATGAATTCTAATGGTCCTTTGTGCTGCATGGGTGCCTAAATTGTGATTGTTAATTGAAGATGAGAGAATCACGTTGAGATTGTCATGAGATCCCTGTCCTGTGATATCATGGGAAAACAGCTAATGCTAGAGACTTGGATGAGCGTGATGTATGTAGATATTAATACAGATACTAGAGGTGTTGATATATTATATTGTAAGAAGCTGCCTTTTAACCCTTGGATACGACTGCTTTTGAGTTTTGTTTGCATTTGACTTGGTCTAGTAAATTTTTGTGGCAGCAAAACTGTCAGGTCCTGCTGCTTGGACAAATGGCCTAACTCTCTTTTTGAAAGCAGATTATAATTGTGTTTTAAGTAGGATGGAGTTTACTTAAACTGTACTGATGTTGCAAATCAGATTTTCATTCTTCTCTCACATTCCTCCTTTCCAATTTCTGTTTATTGTTTAAGAGCTCTCTCATGTACAGTACTTCATCTTCAGAGGATACTGGAAGTCCTATTTCTTGGTACTGGTAATTGCATGTTCTTTCTTGTATCTAGAAATTCCATGTGTCTTTCTTGAATCTAAGTGTTCTGTGGTTGCACAGCGTCATGGCCAAACCTTATAAAACATCTCTTGAAAAGATCACTAATAAGCAAAAGTAAATTTACATAGCTTTTTTTTTTTTTCTCTGATCGTAGCTAGAGAGTATTTTATCTGTTTTAGGTGCACAGTTATTTTTGGAGTAGCCCCTTAGAAATTAGGATCGGTACATTTAATTTCCTGCTGTATTTTGCAGCTACATGAGCATCCTGTTCAATTGTAAAATGCAAATGCACGCAGTGGTACAAGACTAATTTCTTTCTTAGCCTGTCTGGGAGTAGCTAATGTCTGGTTGTTTTATTTTATTTCTTACAGCTATCAGCCAATAGTGGATTACATAGATGCACAATTTGAAGCCTACCTCCAAGAAGAACTGAAAATTAAACGTTCCATATTTAACTACCATGATACTCGCATCCATGCGTGCCTCTACATCATCTCACCTACAGGCCATTCCCTAAAGACTCTAGATTTGTTAACCATGAAAAGTCTAGACAGCAAGGTAAGACTTTGAAACAGCTCTTAGGATTGGTTCTGTTTTCTGACTCATCTTGCAGCTTATAAGTCTGCTACCAACTCTTCGTTCCAAATCTGTGTGTTTGGTTTTAGGAGGTTGTATTTTATTTGTTTGTTTTTTAACTTCAGAACCACTTAGTTCAACAAAAAGTTTACAGTTCATTGCTTATTTATTCACAAATCGGAAGAACACAGAGAAACAACCTCTTAACAGAGCTGCTCCTTCACATTGTGCATGCTTAAGTGTTTTCCTCAGTCAGTTTCTTGGATGAGGGGACTGATTTAAACTGAAAACTAAAGATTTTTGCCTGGTTGGGAAACTGATCAAGCTGAAAAGTAATCTGTCTCCTTGTAGAGCTGGGCAGATTTTAGTTCTGCCTGAAAAGGAGCTGCTGTATGCAAGGGGAGAAGGTGAAGACTGCTACTTCAGTTTCAGTTGTTGACTTTTTATGTGGGGTTGAAGTGACTCTATGTTAGCGGCCTGTGGCTTTCTAGCAGAATTCAGCTTCGTGCAGTGGGATTTGTGACTGGGGAAGAGGCTGAAAGGTGTCAGCTGGTGCCCAAGTGAGCAGCAGGCATAGATGGAAGCACTGGGACTTGAGGCACATCTGGATGTGGTCCAGCTCCATATAGCTCATCTCCTGTTAGTACATTTCAGTGCGTGCTTTCAATTAGTGTTGTTCTTGGATGAAAGTACTGAGATACTAGTTCTCAAGTAAACCTTAGGAGCTGCAAGTAGAAATAAGTCTTGTTTAACAGATTAAAAAGACTATTTCTGTTGCTTATCTAAAGCCACAGTAGTACTGTTTTAAAATTTTAATGACAGGTATGATTTAACATCAGTATTGATAACTAGACTCAGTTTGCAGTGATTTTGCTTTTGTTTTGTTACTTGTCTCCACAGCAATGTTTCCCTGCTGTTCATTGCCAATCTTTCCTAGTTAGAAGGCCTGAAAACCTTTTATGTTGAGTAGGCGGAGTGAAGGTTAATTAAAGTCTGAGGACTCTCTTTCATCCATTTTTAAAGCTGTGTAGTGGAAAATCTGGATCAGTGTACCTCAGCTAATTTAGCTGAAGCTTTAGATTTCTGCTAGCTGTGTCCCATTGTTTATACAATCAGTCATCAAAATAATAGATATAGCATTTTGATTTAACCACATATATGCTTAGGCTGCATATGCTACACTGTTAAGGAATATCACCGGTTAATCTTAGAAGTCGTACTTCAGTGTTGGTATGAGGAAACTGAGGGGAGGGAGGAGCCCGAGAGGCAGGAAGATAAAGTGAGCGAGGGTAAGAAACTCTAGTTTAAGAAATAAAATAGTTTGTTTTAATGGTACTGATTTTGAGAGATTTATTCTTCTGAAATTGTAACACCATTTGTTTTATTTAGAATTAGGGGCACTGCACAAAATTCGCTTCCCTGAAATATTTCTGAAATACTGATGTGCTACGTGTTACATATATCTGCTTTGCAAGCACTTGCTAGCATAGCTAAGTTATCTTTCCAGGGAGGTTGTTTATTTGACTTAGTGCTTGCTATTACTTTTTCCTGCCCTTCTGACACAGGTCAGTGTTTTCTTGAAGTCTTTTGCTGTCTTTGCAGTCTCAGAAAAATTACTGAATGGAGTCTTGAAAGTTCATGCTGTGGAAAATCCATTCAGGCAGAATAGTCGAAACAATACAGAATGGGGAGTTTGTGTGTACTTTTCTTCCTTTTCTTGTGTTTATAATCAGGGAACCATTCAGAACTCTCAAATTCTCAGAAATCTGGAAGAATTGTAGTGATCCACCAGAATTTTAGGCATTAATTCTTTGTATCCCGTTCTGAAAGGGGTGGTAGAAAGGTCATAGCTGCCAAATTATTCTTAAGAGTCACTGTCATAACTATTTTAGCAGATAGGTCACCTTACAGCATTACGTTTGAATTTAGAATTCTGAGTAACTACTGCAACAACTTGGAGGCGAGATTCTTCAGTCGTAGACCTTCTTTTGCCTTCAACAGATACATTTCAAACTCATTGCTCTGCTAATGCAGTATGGGTGACAGTAATGAGATGAAGAGGACTTTGTTGTACCTGAAGGGAAGCTGAGGTGTTGGCAGACTTTTCTTTGTGCATTTAACTTCCCAACCTTTAATACCTGACATGTCCCCCAGTGTCATAAACCAAAAATTCCATTTTTAAAATAGAGATGTAAATACTTCATGACATTTTGGTAATAAGTAGGCATTACTGTTCCTTTGAGTGATACGCTGTATGAGGTCTCCTTTCTAATTCTTTTCTCAGAGTTAGTTATGAGAAATTATATTAAATAAAGTGTTGCTGTTTGCAAATAGTGGCAGTGAATATATTTTAATGATTTGTGAAGTTTTCTTTGGTTATTGTTGAAATTAATCAGATATTGATGGAAAATTTTAGACTGCAAGGGTAGTTTTGAAGAGCTTATGACCAATCAAATTTGTTAATGTTGTCGTCTTGAATAGACGTCTTACACATTTCATGTAATTTGTCATTAATAGGTGAACATTATACCACTTATAGGCAAAGCAGACAGCATTTCTAAAACAGAACTGCAGCAATTCAAGAGGAAACTCATTACTGAATTAGTTAGCAATGGTGTCCAGATATACCAGTTTCCAACTGATGATGAAGCCGTTTCTCAAATTAATGCTGTCATGAATGTAAGTAAATGGCAGTAATGTCAATATTTCAGTATTAACTCGTCACTGTATTGTTGATTTATGCCTGTTCTTCTGTGACAGTGATGAGGATTATGGGTTTGTATTTTTTCCAAGTTGGTTATTTATTTTCTCTTTCTTAAAACGGCTCTCGTGCTTTTGGGCTCCCTTCACCCCCCAGGTTTTTCTGTCCCTTTGCTGTTGATGCTGCTTGTTTTAGGAGGCTCTTTCTTTTCTGACTCTGGAGAGAGGATCTCACTCGTAAATACTTTCCGTTGTTTCTGGATGTTAATACATATCCACTAACATAGATGAACGGATTTGCTCTTTTCTATAGTGAACACTACCTTACATGTGTTAGAGAAGGTAATCAAGTGAGTAATTTCTTCAGTTTTCTCTGTATTTTATGTCTGCAGTACTGTTTTCTGTTTGCTTTTTCCTTTTTTTTTTTTTTTTTTTGGTACTTTCCTTCCGTATCAAGACACATCTTCTTTAGGAATGACAAAGTCAGGTGGACTTCAAGCTTTTTCACTGTTGTGCTTTCAGATCTACCCTGTCAGATTAAACTGAGCCTGTGAGGCTAGACTTGGGTGTTTTGAGCATTCTATCTGTATTCGCTCTTTGTGTGGTAGATTTTTTACCCTTTATTTATTTTTTGGTGTGCTTGCTTTTCAGTTCTTACGTAAGAATTCTGAGAGATAAGGCTATGTTGGTGTGACTCTTGCAGGGGCATTTACCTTTTGCTGTAGTGGGAAGTACAGAAGAGGTGAAAATTGGAAACAAAATGGTGAAAGCTCGTCAGTACCCTTGGGGCACTGTACAAGGTAAATGAATTCTCAAGTGTATAACTGTAGTGGCTAATAGTTCCTATGAATATCAGTGAATCTTATAATTGAAAAAGACCATAAAAATATGCAGGTCATTCTGAAAGTAAAGCTTCATGTTTTATTATGTTGGCTCACAATGTAAGAGGCAGATGTTGGTGGGGTGGCAGTAGAAGTTGAACCTTCCTGCCAGTATTCATTTACGTTTTATTGCCTTGTGATACATGGCAGTAGAGGGGCAGTCTGAAACAATGGCATCTGACATGGAGATACATATGAGGCAAAGGTCTGTCATTGAATTCCTCCATCCAGAAAAAATGACATTCATCAACCCTTGCTGAACGCTGATGGATACCAAACGGTGGATGTGAGCAGTGAGGTAGCGAATGCTGCATTTCAGCAACAGCAGCAGCAACCTGAAAGACAAGTCATGTTCCAAATGGCCATGCACAGCCTTTCTCCACAAATTGCAGAGTGTTTTGATTAGCTCATCCATGTAAATTGGTAGACTATGACCAGGGAAATGTGTACGGGGCTGAATATCGGCTTCAGTGAGTTACAGATGATGGTGGCAGTGTTGGAATATCACAGAGTTTGCGCCAGGTGGATCCCATGAATGCTCACACAGAAACAGAAAGAACACTGTATACAAATCTGTCAGGACCTACTCAACCAGTACTGGGCTTAAGGTGACAGTTTCCTGGGTCACATCATTACTTGTTATGAGATGTGGTGTCACTGCTATGAGCCAGAGTCAAAACAGCAGTTCGTAGAGCGACAAGATGTGAATTCCCTATCAAAGAGAAAGTTCAAGACACAGCCCACAGTGGGTAATGTGATGTGCCGTGTCTTTTCGATAGGAAAGGGATGTTCCTTCTGGATTTCCTGGAACCTGGGCAAACCATCAGCTGATGGCTATGTTGCAGTTGCTGGCTAAGCTTAAGGCTTGAACTTTTAGAGAAAAAGATAACCACACCCACCATATAGTCCAGATATAGCACCTTCTGACTTCCATCTGTTCACACTGACAAAGGATGGACTGCATGGGCAACATTTTCTTAGCAACCACCATTACAGCAGCTGTGAAGCAGTGGGTTACCTCTGCTGATGTAGATTTTTACAAGCATGGCATGTAGGGTCTTGTTTATAACTGGTGAAAATGCATAGCTACTGGTGGTGACTATGTTGAAAAAGAGTGTTTTGTAGCTGAGAATGGGTTCTATCAAATAGTGTTATTCTCCTTGTATCTGTTGTCATTTCCATGGAAATAAATAAAAGGCATTACTTTCGGAGTGACCTGCATATTTTATGGCCTTTTTTTAATTGTAAGATTCACTGATATTCATATGAGCTGTTATTAGACACTACTGTCATGTTGATTGTATTTTGTATAAGCAGCTTAGAGAATTTAGAAATTCATATTTGAAGTCTGCAGTAACTGGTAGTTCCAACACCGATGCTCTCCTGGAATCAAGCCATGAGATGCTGTATGTAATATTTGGGTTGGTTGATATTATGGCAGTGCCTCTAGCACTACCAGATTGTAAAATTTCCTGATTGTCACAAGAGGAAAAGATAAATTATTAGTTGTTCAATTCAAATGTGAAATCAGGACATACTGGAACATGTTCAGTGGTACATACGGTTAGTGCTTCAATGTGTATGTTAGAAATCACAAGAAAGTGCAGGAGGTATAATAAATACAGATCCCTTTTCCTGGAAGTGTAGTTAGCAAACAAAATAGAAGGATCTCAATGCTATTTAAAATATTTTTTGACAATTTCTGTTCTTGTGTATAATGATCCCTCTTTTAACTGATCAGTGGAAAATGAGAACCACTGTGACTTTGTGAAGCTCCGTGAGATGCTTATTTGCACAAATATGGAAGATTTAATAGAGCAGACTCACACATGCCACTATGAGCTGTACAGACGCCGCAGACTGCAGGAGATGGGCTTCAGAGACATTGACCCTGAGAACAAGCCAGTAAGGTATGAGTCTTACTGTACAGCACCGGCTTTCCACTTTCATTCATTTCGTATTTGACTGTATCAACACAATACCGAAGGAGGTTCGTCATTAGAACAGTTCTTATGAGAGAGAGAGAGAATGTTTATGTATTACTATTTTTTCTAAATCAGTGTAAGTACATATCTGTTTGTTCATTTATCTTCATGGAGCAGTATATGAGTTTCTATGAGCATTGCTTTTACAGGCATACAAGCTCTATTTCTGAAATACATCTGTTTTATAAAAAACTTGAGAATTCTAATTTTCATTGTGGAGAATATCCATTTTTCACAGGTATGTATACTGAATGCCTTTTGGAATGTTACCATTACAGAAATAATGCTGTTTTACATTTTCTCTGATATTGTCTGATTCTGAGCAATGGTTTGGCTACGCTTAAAGTTCAGGAGGAGCTAAAGCAAAAACTTTTACAAAATCATTGTTTACACTGTTGACTTCCTACATTAGCTGCTGTAATAACAAACATTTAGCCTTTTTGGGTCAAGATATCTCTTATTATACCGTAAGAAGTTATTATTTGCAGGTTGTTCCAGAAGAGAGTAAAGCAAAGGGTTAGAGTCTAATTTCTATAACCAGTTTGTTTAATCTGTTATTTCCAGTTCCTTCCTCTCTCTCTTCCGACTTCCTTTGGTCATTTCATATATAGAGCTGTGCAAATTGTTATTATCCTGATGGGGAGAAACTGATGCTTTAGAAATCTTCCCAGTCTTCACGATTTAGCAAAGTGCTGTTACCTCATAGTCACTTTGGAAAATACCAACTTAAACCAGGCATAAAAACAAAGTATGGATTTGCATTAAAAACAGTTTCTAATACTTCGAACCAATTGGATTTTTAACTTGTTTCACATAGAGATCCAGAATGTATTTAAATGTTCTGGTAAAAATAGCTTCCCTTCAGATTGTTTTTAGCAGCTTAAATTCCTTGCTTTCACCTTTACTTTGTGCAGAAGTTCTAAAGCAGTTGCTGTTACTCTAACTCATAGGGTGTTGATGGAGCAACATTTCTTTCACTTTCACTAGGTCTGATTTGTATATTGTTCAAAGTGATCGTTAAATGAGAAGAATGTAGTCAAGGAAGATGCTGGACATGGGCACTTCTTTGTGAAATCTTAATGTCTCTTAATGCTTAAAGAGCAGTTCATTTAGGTCTTGAGCTGACCATGAATCACTGTGACATTTCTATTGACTTAAAAAGAAGGGAATAAATTCTTTTCATACATAGAGACCAAAGGTGAATGAGATTTAAAGTCCACTGTAATTGACCATAGACTTTTCATTGGGTTGGAGAACACACACTAACAGCTGATACCTTATTTTCTTTGTCAAAGGAGGTATATAGATTTGTTCATGGGGATAGTGACTGCAGTACCTTTTGCTTTCCTGAACTTGAATTTCACAGTATACAGCCATTTCAAACTAAGAATTCTTAAATTAAAAAAATTAATGTCCACAGAACTATATTTTTTTCCACAAATACGAGAGTTGTCTTTGCAGAACCCCTAAACAATTGACACTTTGTTAACAACGTAAAGTAGCAGGGTTGTCTGCTTTGACATCAGAATGTCATAGTATTTTACATGTTAGAAGTTGATTTAGTGAAGTTATAGAAAAGATTACTTGCCTCTGATGTGTAATTTTTATATGTGGGCCACTAAATGTCAGCTTATTAACAGTGCTGGGGTAAGACAGTACTCTTTAAGAATTAGTTTTGGCAAATCGCATCTGTTGGAAATGTAATTATTTGGAAGGATAAGAATAGGTATTGCATGCAGATCCAGCAACATAAACTTTTTCCCAGGTCTACAGAGAAAGGAAGAAACAAGTGGGACTGGATGTAGGATGTGTACTTGTATCTTAGTCGTATGGCATGATCAAGATGCTGAGGTCTGAAAGGGAAGGCATTTGGTCATTCGTGAGAGACATTTTATGATACCAGAAAAAGGGAAGAGAATATAGAAGATCTGTATGTGACATAGTTAGTAACCTCATCCATAAGGTGCTTTACGAAGCTACTGATGAAACCATGAAGTGTGCTGTTTCAGCATGTGGTAAAAAATGTCACTTTCCATAGAGGAAGCTCAGTGGTTCTTGTTTTTCTGACTTGCACATTTAAGGTTCTGTCAGAATAGTGCTATCCTTTTACTCTAAGTAGAAGTGTATTATTGAATGATGATCCTATTTGTCCTTTGATGTTTACAGTGTATGTTTACAGTTACATACTCAGGAATTGTAAGAGCTTTAGTTTTAGTCTACAAATAATACAAATAGCAGTATGTGACTGAGCGTTAGAATTTCATATCTAAATTCATATTGAAAAGTCACATTTTATGCCTGTGATGTAGCTGCCTACATGCTGAATTTGTTAATCTGAGTTGGATTGTTTTATGAGAAATGTAGAAAATCTTGCAGTGCTGATGTTTGTAGCATTTAAACATTGACACTTGGGGAGGTAACGTGCCCTATCTTTTGGCATGATGCACGGAAGCTACTTGTGAAGTTCTTGTACAACTCTTTTGGATTTAAAAGTACAGTAGTAGTTTATTCATCCAAAGTTGTGTGCCAGTGCAAAGCAACATCAGTAATTACTGGATTTTCAGATACCTTCTGAGATAGGTTACAGGTGGACATCCATAAGGGCTTCAACTCTTCCATGTGGAAAAAAGAAAACCAAAACATCATCAAATTTTATTGTTTATGGGATAGCTGAAGACCTCTTTTGTGTGTTTGTGTGTGTGGATTGTCTACTCCCGCCATTTTGATGGTTTAGTTACTTCCATTAGGGAATCTTAGATTGAGAAGTTGTCAACCTCCTAGATTCAGATCATTCTCAGCAAGAGATGATTGCTGAAACGCCCAGAAGAGAGAAATTTGGGGTAGTAAGAAACAGTGATCTAGATATCAAGACTGTTTCCAGCCAAACAAATGTCAAAATATATATGTGTCCTGTAAGCTTAGATGTTTGCAAGGGAGGAGAGGACTATTATATTATTGAATTTGGGCATTTTGTTAGTCCACTTTTTGATTACAAACTGTGTTGTTGCCTCGGGGAGCGTTCTTGTGAAAGAAGAAAACTGATAGGCAAGAGTCTGTTGAAAAAAGGTTGATATTTGGGCTGTTTGCTTGCATGTTTTGGTTCTCTGATGTTAATTATTCTCTAGTGTAGTTGTTTTTCTGTGTTCAGAGGTACAGTGTCATTATCTTAAATGTCTCAGTTTCTCAGTATGTGAAGAACCATCTCTTATTCCTCCCCAAAACTGGAATATTCAGACCTTGCAGTTCTAGAACAAAAGCATGTTTATTTTCAATCTGTTTTGAGGATGAACAGAGAACAGGAAGGATTCAATAAGTTCCCATGTAGAGGAATGTCGATATGATACAAATTGTCTTTTCTAAGGAAGGAAAACAATGTATCTAAAAGACCATTAGACTTCCTCAGAAAGTCCCTTGGAATTGGAGTTCATCTGACCAAGTGTTGATTCTTGCATTTGCGCTAAATATTTTAACCTCTGTAGGGGAATACTGAACTCCAGCCAAAATACATGTGTTTTCAAGCCTTTGTGGGGGAAAATGGTAATTATTTAGATCTGCCAAATCCTAAATGTTGCTTCATATCAACATAGGTAGTCCACTGACTCAGTGGATTGTTCTATTGATACATGCTATTAATTAACTTTATTTTTTATGATACACTTTCACTGATATTAGAATACTATATAGAAAGTTCCAGGAGTGTTTTTCAAACTTGAAAGTTGTTTTACATTTTAAATGAACAAACTGCAAGACAGCTTGTCTTTCTTATCCAAAGTCCATGAAACACACAACAGTTGTGTTCCACCAAGCAATGAATTTCACTTCAATTAGAGTCTTAGTTTATGAACAGAATGTGCCTGATTTGCATCTTTATTTTTGGACTTCCATGTTCTAAGCCTTATGCAAATAAGAAAACTATACGTGACAGCTTTTCTTCTGTAGAAAGGTAGGTGCTGTTAGGTATAGTGCTGTTAGGAGCCGTGTAGCGGGTTAGTAAAGCATATGCTTTCTTCACAGAGTACAAGGTATAAAATTATTGAGGTCCAACCAAGAAGAATGAGAGATTTTTTTAAAATTATTTTTCATATTTTTTAAACATGTAATTTGATTATGAGGTAAACCCAGTGTCTGCAAGATTAATCTATTACTGATATCAAGACTTCTCCTTTACTGATTTTATCTGATAAACTAGCTTAGGCTGAGTCTGAAGATGTCCACATACTTAAATAAAGATGCAACTGCAGCATGTTAGCATAGTCGAGTTTTTGCTTTAGTTTTTTCGCTGTATTACACCCAAAGGCAGACTGCTGCAGAACTGACACACAGTGAGGCTGCTGATACTTGAATAACCTGTTTTTTGTTACTGCTTTATTGTTATTGCATGTGCTTTCTGAACTTACAGGTAGTGTGAATTAATATACCTGTATGAAAACTGTATCCATATTTCAAGTGGTAGATACACTGTTAGGACCTAAGTTGATTTAATAAATAAATAAATAACCAAATAACAGCAAAATGTTGTTCTGCTGAACTTATTTGGTTGCAAAGTATCACTCAAATATTGTTGGATAGGAAAAGAGCTTTTTGACTTTGTGATAGAATCGTAGAATCACTCAGGTTGGAAAAGACCTTAAAGATCATTGAGTCCAACCACAACCTAACCATAGTACTCTACCTCAACAACCCTCTGCTAAATCACGTCCCTGAGCACCACATCCAAATGGTTCTTAAACACATCCAGGGATGGTGACTCAACCACCTTCCTGGGGAGCCTATCCCAGTGCTTAACTACCCTTTCTGTAAAGACGTTTTTCCTGATATCCAACCTAAACTTAGCCCGGTGCAACTTGAGGCCATTTCCCCTCATCCTGTCACCAGTGAGAAGAGACCAGCTACGCTCTCGCTGTGAGTACCTTTCAGATATTGAAAGACAGCAATAAGATCTCTCTCAGACTCCTTTTCCCCAGACTAAACTGCCCCAGTTCCCCTCAGCCTTTCATCATAGGGCATATTCTCCAAGCCCCTCACAAACCTTGTTGCCCTTAGGTCTGCATGTACAATTTCAAGATGATTATTCTGTGTCTCTAGGTTATGCTTTGAATAAAAGTAAGTAACTTTAGGATTGGGAAACTGTTCAGTCATCTTAAATTTAAATACAGAAGAAAGAGATTTCAGCTTCCTGTTGCTCTAAGTGAGTTTTCAGACATCCTGTTTCGTAAGTCTTTCCATTTAAGAACCCTTTCCATAAAAATTGTTAAAAACGAAGGGTGAGACTTCAAACTCGGTACAAAAGTGTGTGTATAATGCATTTACTTTTAAATAAATAATATAAAGCAGTAAAGAGTATAAAGCAATTTTGAGTATTTTATATATGTTTTTAATGTAAGAAATATATATATATAAATGTATTTTACGTCAGAGTGAAGGACGTGAAAGACAACTAGAAAAGTAATAGTAACTGGTGATATCTGAAAGGCTGACCAGTCAGTTTTCAGGAGGTGTTGAATGGTGTACAAGAAGAGCCTCAGAATAAAGAGGGAGTTGTTCTGATGTTTCTGCATGTCCTTTTCCCCTGCAAGATACTGGAGAGATCCTTCTGGTTTTGTTATAACCATAATCGCAGCTCTGATCCTCCATGTTTGCTTTTGTGGCATCATGTGATTTAGAGAAGTTGTTAATGCTTGTTGGAAGAATTCATAGCACTAAACAGGTATGCTTTTTGAAGTTATTGTGCTCTTTGGGATTGGAGATGCATGCCTACACAGGCTGTATTCCTTTTTCTCCCAAGCAGAATTTTGCTAGTAGAAAGTGGCAGTATATACCGTGAAAGTATCAACTGTGTGATAGTATTTGTGTGAATTATCAGCATGTTTTAATTTGCTATGATACGCTTGCATACAAAGGAAATTTCTCAATTTTCAGTACCTGTTTTTCAATGGAAAGAAAATTGTCTTGCATATTGGAATGTCTATTAGAGTAAGTTTGGAAAAAGTGGAAGGAAAGGCATGGAATAGTGGAAGTGCTCACAGATGTCATCATGGGATCTGTCTCAGTTATTTTATAACTGCCTTGGGAATCTGCAGAGATCCCAGTTGACTGGAAACTGGCTAACATTATTCCAGTTTTCAAGAGGAGCAAGAAGGAAGACCCTGGTAACTACAGACCTGTCCGTCTTACTTCAGTGCCTGGCAAAATTATGGAGAGTATTATTGTGAGAGCTATTGAGAAACCTGGAAGACAACACAGTCACAGATTGCAACCAACATGGGCTTACAGGGTAAAGTCCTGTTTAAGAAACGTTATGTCCTTTTATGATCAGATTACCCACTCAGTTGACCAAGGGGAACTCGTTCACATCATCTTTCTGGATTTCCACAAAGCTTTTAGTGTTGTTTCTCACAGTATCCTTCTGGAGAAAATGCCAGACATGCAGCTAGATGAGTAAATAACATGAGTGGTGGTGTGTCCAGATGCATTGTGTTTGTAACGTCCTGTGCTAAGGCTGAAGTTTCACAATGTGGTAGTTTTGGGTGGATTTTTCTCGCAATTTCACTGTCTTGATTAATAACTAACTTCTGCCTCCAATGTGAATAGTTTTTACTTGAAAGTTACAACACCGGTGTTTTAGAATGTGAGATTTCTCAAGTGCTTTATTTACTTTGAAAAGTAAAGTACCGTTAGCTTTGATATTTTTTGTTTTTGCAAAGTTTTTTACTTAAATAAAACCTAAGAAAGCTGAGAAACCTGTTTCTACTGAACTATGAACTATTACTGTGATGCTTAATATGTCAGATGTGTTTGATTTGTTTAAATAATGTTCCGGATTGTTAGTTTTCCACATTGAATTGAACAGTGTGCTGGAGACCTGCTTATGTTTTTGGACTTCAGTCTACAGGAAGCCTATGAGACAAAGAGGCGCGAGTTCTACCTTGAGCTGCAACGAAGAGAGGAGGAAATGAGGCAGAAATTTGTGCAGAGAGTGAAGGAGAAAGAAGCAGTACTGAAAGAAGCAGAGCAACGGGTAAGCATGCTGGTCTGTCTTGAGTCTGTGTGCTGAGATGTGGAACAGTTCTTAGCAAAATCTCAACTAGTTGATATTTATAATTTTCTAATAGGTGGCAGTAATGATTGAAACCAAAAGCTGACTGACTACAAAGATTAGCTTAGCAGACTGATTAGACTCTCAGAAATAAATGGCCAAGTTTTATGGAATGAGAGAGGTTATGGTGTGCAGGGTTTAGTTGATAGCTGGGACGACAGTAGGAGGGAATATGGTGATGAATATAATGGTCATGTGTTTGTCATATCAGCACAGCAGGTGCTTTTCAGGCATGGGTTGCTGGAAGAGTAGTCTGTCTGTTGGGGCCTCTAGAAATCACATTACAGCAATTTATGACAGTTAACCATGGGCTAGTCACTAAAGAATCATGCGCTTACAGTTATTAGTTTTTGTCCATTACAGTAGAATTGAGTTTTGTGGTGAGATTTTAAACAGGAAAGTATTGTTGTCTGAGATCCCTTCCTGCCATGTCCCTTGAGTTCTTCTCTCTTGCAGATTGAAGAAGGAGCTCAGTCTTCATATTACAATAATAGCAGGTTCATAGAATATGTTTGATGCACATTTTAAGTATGAAGGAGACTTAATATACTATATTTTCTAAACCTGTATAGTCCCCTGTGCTAGTGGTGGGGAGTTACCAGGTTCAATCCTTCTCAGCATGAGGTTGTCCAATTGGAATAATACTTGTTTGTGTTCAAAATAGGCACAGCTAGGTTTTACACATTGTCTGTGATACCCTTTGATGTTTTTCCTTCTGTGCTTTGTACCGTGCAGTTTCTGTGAGCTCTGCATATTGCAATTGAATTATGGATATTAATTTTCCCAGTTCCTGATGTGAGAAAACAATAATGCAGTCACTTGCAAAGAACATTTGTCATAAACTCTCTTGCTGCTCATTTCCATATACACTCCTAGAAGTGTGTATGCGTATATGGAAATAAAAGAAAAACAGGAGTTTCTGTTGTACTCGAGATGGCTTTTGTGTCTTTCATTTAGAGAAAACTTGTACTTACAATGTGTGGAGTGGTACAATTGCTTTAGGACCTTATGTTTTCTACCTTGAGTTATTTTTTGTTGCAGTGCATCGGATTAACTGTAGTAATGAAACAAATGATGAATAGTGTACATCCATACGCACACATCTATAAAGCCTGACAGCTCTACTGTATAGGGCAGACATACTGATACATTTATAGTATTATTTTTGTTCTTTCTGTGTGCAAGATGGAAATAAATCTGTCTGACTTATGTACCAGTATAGCTGCACTCAGATTGAGTTACACTACTTCTGTATTCAGGAACATGTTGCCCAGGGAGGTGGTAGATGTCCCATCCCTGGAGACTTCCAGGGTGAGGCTGGATCAGGCCCTGGGCAACCTGATCGAACTGTGCATGTCCCTGTTCATTGCAGGGGAGTTAGAACAGATGACCTTTAAAGGTCCTTCCAACTCTAAGGATTCTATGATTCTGTATTAACATAATTCAGGGGCACAAGCTTTGTACCCCAGCAAGCACTTTAGTTTACTCGAGTCTGAAGATAATAAATGTTATTGGTTGGATCAGAGAAAAATGACATAGTTGAAAACCAAGGGTATGTTGGTAGGGTTATAATTTTCAGCCAGATGAGCATCTTGATCCAACTGGTCAGGAGGATATCAAAGCAGGGGTAGGTGGGAGGTGAGGAATGGAGGCACACAGTACTCCTTGGTTACCCTGCACAATTACACAAGTGCCTTTAAACAGATCAAATACATCTTAAGGTTAGAATCCATTAATACATTAAAAAAAAAACAACAAAGATTTTTTGTTGCAGAAAAGCAACTAACTTCTGACGGGTAACAAGTAACTCCCCAGTCAATTGTGTATATACATATTAATACATACATGGAATTAATAAACATATTAAAAAACATACCCTATATAACAAAAGTATGCATGGTTCCTTGCCTGCCTGGTTTTAGGAAAGCGGATTCTACTTGACACATTCTGATCTAATATTTTTGTTTCCTCTTTAAAGGAATCCTTGTTTTTGATCTAAGAAAGGTATATGCTGCAGTAGATCTAATACTCATGTAGTGCCTTCTGTCATTTCCACTCTCACTTTGTGTGTGGTAGCCCAGCACCCATGAGAGAAATACAATATAAATCTGATACATTCTTCTGGGTTGCTGATTTTTTGGGAAAGAACTGCAATTTTTTTTTGTAGTTTTAACATCACCTGAGGTGGTTTTTACTGTTTAATTGCAGTGTTTTTGTATTGTGATATCACCACCTTGTGTTACTAGTTGGAAATGCATTTTCTGTGCTCTCAACAGATACAGACTAAGTTTGAACATCTTATGCTAATGCATCAAGAAGAGAAACAGAAATTAGAGAAGAAGCGAAAAGCTCTAGAGGAAGAAATAGCTCTGTTTAACATGAAGAAAGCTAATGCTGAATTACTCCAAACAAAGCCAACGGTCTCTACTCCTGTTAGCTTGAAGAGAGACAAGGACCGCAAAAAGTAAGTGCTTTTGTTAGTCATCAGAGATAGCAATAGAAAGTTCTTTCACTTCTGTAACACAAATTCTAGTCATCTTTTAAAGAAGATGTAAATGTGTTCCTATTCTGTTATTTAGAGC
>PPHD01013487.1:0-17290 GCA_002909625.1 Bambusicola thoracicus | reverse complement strand
TGAACTCTGAGTTGGAATCAAAGACCATAGAAAAGACTCTTCAGAGTGCAGTAAACTGGCAGTTCACTTCATCTCACAAGGCAACCTATTCCTCCTCTTCAGTATGGTGCCCACAGGAGCTGAACTCTGAGCAGAACCCATTAAAACTAAGTTCTCCCTTCTGTGCGTTCTTACCCCAAGCATAGCACTACGCATAACAGAAAAATGACAGCACCCACTCTCAAGAAATTAAATCCCTGGATAGCCTTTGAAACATTTGAATGTCATATTAATGTATCTTATACTCCTATCCCCCGATCCCCCAATATTACCAAGAAGGTACCAACAGCAGATAATACAAGCACAGAACACTTTTTAAAGCTCCTCTCGCGTCATAGCTCTGGACACCAGAAAATTCCTGTAGTTTTCTGAGAAAGAAAATATTGACATCTCAATGAAAGGAAAAATAAAGTCACCATCACCTCAAGATGGGAAGAATTTCAGGTGACATAAGAATAAAAGTAACCCATGGATTGAAAAAGAGCAAGTTTGGCCTCAATAACATTTGAACAAAACATTTGTACTTGAAATATCCAAACCAGGAGCATGTTTCCCAGTGAGGAATCCTGTCACTGATATATATAGGTCCAGGGCTTTCTCCTCTAAAGACCGAGATAACATTCAGAAGATGATCCAATATACAACAGTCCAGTTTCACTGCACAAGTCTTCACACAGCTGGACCAACAGCCCACACAGAGGCAAATCACAGAAAGAAAGGCTGTGAGCTCTGTGAGTACTAATGGGGGCTCTTTGCAGCTCCTCGCAGAGCACTCATTGCCATGCTGACAAGCACTGCCTGCGATCCACAGGAGCGACTCGCGTTCCTTTGCCCACGAAGCCGCCCGTTTGTCCCGGCCCGCGTCGCGCAGTCACGCAGGACCATGGACAGCAGTCCCGCGGCGTGGCACGGCGCTCGGCCGCCCGGCCCCGAAGCCCCGGCACCTGGCAGCTTCCAGCCATTTTTAATTCATTACCCTCGGCTAGGTGATGAATTCACTTGTATAAAGTATCTGGAACCAATTCTGTTCATCCTGAGGTACTGCAGTCCTCCAGCGAGTGCGCGTTAGTCCAAGGAATATCACCAAATGGAGCATATAAAAAAGATGGAGACTTTTTTAATGTGGTCTGATAGCGATATGAGGAGGACCGGTTTTAAACTAAAAGAAGGGAGGCTGAAGTTAGATGTTAGGGGGAAATTCTTTACTCAGAGGGCTGTGAGGCCCTGGCACTGCTGCCCACAGAAGTGTGGGTACCCCATCTCTGGTGGTGCCCAAGGCTACATTGGATAGGAAATGAGCCTGAGCTGGTTAGGGGGCGGCCAGCCCACGGTGGGGGAGGGTTGAACTAGATGAACTTTAAGGTCCCTTCCAACCCAGGCTATTCTGTGGTGCTATGATTGCCACTGCTGAGAAGAAAGTCTTAGTGGAACACCTTGGTCAGTCTTTCTACTGTTTTGTAAACAAAAGCCTGTTCTCCAGTCTGATAACTAGGATGTAATGACAGCATTTAGTAGAACACCTTTAAGCCTCTCTCAGCATCCACGATTACATAGCCCCTGGCTTCCAAGACTCTCAAAGCCAAGTTGTTAAACATCCACATACTCTGTTTTCTCTGCATCTCCATTCATGCCTTGTGAATTCATAAAACAAGCAAGAAACAGTGTGATGGTGCCTCATTTGTTTATCAACTATTTTATACAACTGTATTTACAACTGTGCCACACTGGGTGCATATAGCCTTCCACAAGGAAAGAAGGGATGGTGCATTATCTCTGCCTTAGTACAATATCAATATCATTTTACTGAGGACTAATTATTAATTCTCTCACTTACAAATTTGCACAGAAGACTATAAGTAGACTATCAGCCAAATTTAACTAGCTGCCAGCAGCCACTCAGACAAAGAACACATTACTAAGAATCTGCAAGACCAGTGCTCCTATAAGGTTTCATTCTCATTCGGCATCCAAAGTTCAACTTGGAGGATGAGGAAAATGAGAGAAATGGCTAGTGACAGTAAGCCTTGATGGGGTCATGGGCTTTGCAACAGCTTCAACATGCAGGCGGGTGAAAACATCACTCACAAAGTAAAGGGACAGAGGAAAGAAATGAAAAGGGGGGAGGGGAGGGAAGGAAAGAAAAAGGGAAGGTTGATGGACAGTTGGACTTGTTGAGGGTGAAATCAATTAAAGTGCATCAAATCCAGAATTCATGCTTTTTCAAAGTGACAAATATGTGCTGGAAACTGAGAAAGACGAAGGGAAAATAATGTCTTTGACCTCCCAGAGACCGGCTGTTCCTTCCGTCAGAGGAGCCAAAAGTGAAGTGAGATGCATTCATGATAAATTGTAACAGCCAGGCAGCCACCTTAAAAAAGAACGAGGTGAAAAGGTTACAGAAGGGACCCAAAATGCGAAGAATTCAACCAAACATCAAGATAAATCAACTCAGGCCCTTGTGTATGCGTGCCCAGCCTTCACAGAGCTGCTGCAGCTCATCTCAATTTGTTAGTCTTACTTAAAGCATAAGAGACACACACAAACACAGCTTGTTTACCAAAGCTTTTGTTAACAGTGTTCCAAAAGATCGACTGAGTGAAGGCTGAGGCCTTTCCAAGCCGAAGGATGCATTGACCATGCTACCTGTGGCAACTGCTAAACAGCTAGAGCAGGTCTTCAGCGCACATAAATACCCCGCATTCTGCTCAATTCAGATGAGTTTTGGGTAAAACTTGTTAAGGAGCTAGAGACCTCGTTCTTAAACAGAATGGAAAGCAAATATTCTCAAAGCTTCAGAAAGGGAAATCTTGATGTATGCCTTTTTTTTTCTTGCATTTACAGATAATTTTCTGGCTTTCAGCTTCAAAGCACCATAGAAATGTTAGTCTAGATGCACTGCAGCTTTAGATCTTTTCACTTGCTTGCAAACAGAAAACATTCAATTTGATCACTACTATCATGGAGAATAGTTTAACACAAAGCTTGAATACCAGAAAATCAGAAGGTACAAGATATCTACTAATAAAATTTGTTTGTAACATTCCTTTAGACATTATGCCCTTCTGGAAAACATGACTTTACTGCACCAATACATACATTTTCAACTCACTACATGCCCAAGCAAATGTCAAGGTAAAATTGAACTAAACATTAAAAAAATGATTCACCTCCCTCAGCACTGACATTTTCCACATAGAGGAACAACTACATGCACAGCCAACTATGGTTAAAGTTCTCCTCCTGAATCAGTTCTAGCAAAAAGCTCCCCCAGCGATGTACACAGTACTTTAAGTGAAGTCAAAGTTAAGTCAGTCAAAGCAGTCTTTTCAGGGGATATTTAGTGCAATTCAGTACACTTGTTCACATAAGGCAGGGTATATCTAATACACCTCCCATTCAGATGCTCAGACCTTGACTTCAGACTGACTCCCAGACTTAGAGGAGTTTTGTGATACCTGCTTCTTCTTGAACTATTAGTAATAGCAATTGATCTTACCATGAGACCTTTGAGTAAAAGTGGCCCAAGCCAGATAAGACCTTTGCAGAGGTCACTGAAGACAGCATGTGTGCTCTCCTTTCTTGATCTGTTACTGGCACTGAGGGGACTATAACAGGTAGTTCACAGCAGTCCAGATACCATCAGTTGAGCCTCTTAACACATAGCTGACTGCTCTGTGGATGATCATGCTCGTGTAGTCCTAAGCATGGGAGATGCAGGAGATTCCTAGCTGCACTGGGGAATTTCTGCTGCCTGGGATCCAAGCTGGCATCAAGAGCTTACTGTTGCAAACACTGGCACCAAGGGGAAGGAAGCTCATATTGACACTGTGGATGTGAGGAAGCTTAGCTATCAAGTCCTAGCTGGCATCCTCACAGCTCTGCCTTCAGAAAGCACTGGTGATCATCTCCCCAACTTCTCCTGACAGATGCCCACCCCACTGTTGCCTTCTTCTTCATGACAACCCTCTCTGGACGGTCCCTTCCCCGAAACAGCATGATTCTCTCAGGGAGACACGAGTTCACATCAACAAATTCTTCCCGACACTGCCCTGAAGCACTTTCGCTATGATCAGCTATTCAGAGTGATGGGACACACTAGTTAGATCTCTCTGTGTGTTTATCAATCCCTTCTCAGCCATTTTCCTCTGTAAATCCGTCAAACCTCTTTTTTCAAGCTCTGTGGGAACAGTTAGGAGCTATCTCCTCAGAGGTGCCTGCCCTGCCACTTGGATTTCATCCTCTTCTGGAGGAGATGGCTGCCAGCAGTCAGAAGGCTGACCCATGCAGTGCAGGCACAACAGCAACACTGCTACTGCCAGTGCCCCTGGAGTGGATGGGTCCTCATGAAAACCTCTTAGGATATCCGCTGCTCCTGTGTAGGAGTCAGAGAGGGCTACTCTTAAGCTGGGACAAAGGGAGAATGTGAAAAGCACATGGAGGAAGTCATAGGAGTGGGGATTCTGTAAGCACCTTGTTCCAAGCTGAACCAGGATATGAATCAAGCTGCTCCACGGGATAATGGGATTTTACAGTATTTCAAGGACACAAGACCTACAGGTACATTTGACTTTTCATGCATATCAATATTTCAACTCTCTACTGCTATGATACCTAGCCAATATGATGCGAGATATTTAAATGGTACCAAATCAAGAAAAGAATCAATTACATTGCTACAACAAATGTAAATGAAGCCACATACACCACCAATAGATTTGGGCCTTGTAAAGCTCCTTTCATTTCTCCAGGGAACTTGGAGCCTTAAAAGACATGCATCTTCCATTTTCAGTAGGGACTATCAGATGGTGTTTGCCTTATATTAATGCTCACAGCCTTCGTGGATGGCAGTGAATTGCCAGGCAGTCTAATTCATCATAGATGCTGTCCCGTAACACTAGAGAACGCAGCCTATATACAGTTTGATTGTGCAGATCTAGGTCAGCATCCTGCATCCTGACAAACGTCAGATGAGAACACTTATTTCTCCTTTCACACTTGTCATCAGCCAGGCTGGTTATCAGCTCCATTTGCAGCCATGGAATGAGGCCCAAAGCCACAAAGTGACTTGGCTCAGGCCTCTTTGCAAGCTAGTGCCTCTGGGAATCAAGCCCATGGAAGCAGCCTCCAGGTCCTCAATGCCACCACCCAAAGCCAGGCCACAACCATAACACTAACTCACAGTGCAGCTGGGAAGTTATACACAATGGAGGGCCAATACATGCCATTTGTAGAGATCAGCACTTAGATTTCTGAAACATCTACCTGATGAGTACACCACCATGTTTCTGATGGCCTGTACAGCTTTCCTCACGATAACAAAAATACCAGAATTTAGGACAACACCTACTGTGTCCCAACACGCTGCATATTCTTTCTTTGCTCACTAGCCAGAAGGTTTTGGATGCTTTTCTTCAAGCCCTGCAGAATGGGGCAGGAATCTCACAGAACAACCTTTCGTGCTCTATTTCATCAAAACCACTGCATGCAAGCATAGAGACAAACATGAGATTAGACATACGAAATCAATGGAACATTTTACCATCCAAAAAAAGGGCTCTGTCACTATGATCGAGTAGCTTCTGCTCCTGCTTCTGATGTCTCATGTCAGGAGGGGCAGATGAGAAAGGGCCACGTGGCAGAAACAGCTTCACAAAATAGAGTCTGGTAACTGGCGACCAGACAGCTCCGTATCAGACACATCTACAAGGAACAAGAGGTTCTCAAGAACCAGACAGCAACTGTTAGCCTTTTAGGAGTGAAATTTGTCTGTTTGTCCAAAAATATTTGCTATCTGAACATCAGCAATTTTTATTTCTATTTTGGAGATTTTGTTGAGTTCCACTAAATTGCTTTCATTCGCTGCACAAAACCTTCCATCTACTCAGTGTTTCGGTTGTTTTTTCCATCTCTTCTAAACTCTTTTTCCATTTTTGTGGATTTCAAAGTAATTTGGTGCTGATATATTTTGAGTGAATTTAGAAAGGAAAAAAATTCCTGCTGTAAGGAAGAAAATAAATCTTTTTTAAGCTATTGCTTCATTGCTGCTCATTATAAAAGTGAACTTTTTTTTTTTTCCTTTTTAAAGGAAAACCATCAGTAAAATGTGACCAAATAAAAGCTCTTTGCAGATCCACGATGTTTGACTTTGCTACAAGTGCTGTCATGCAAAGCCATGCTAGAGTTCTGAGATTGAGATCCCAAGAAAGGTAATGCTTTATATATATGTATCAGCACATGTTGCCTTTTTCCCTCTTCTCAAAACTACATAGACCCCTGGTAACACACCTCATTTGCAGAACAACAAGGTTTGAGTCCCAGCACAGACTGATGAATGTGAATCTTCCAGGTGAGACACAAAGGGAAAGCCCAAACACAGGCCCAGGCTGAAGGACGAGGGCTAACTGGAGGTTCTGGACCAAGGAGAGGAGCGCCGGTAGGTCCAGGTCAGGCTCCTCAGGCCTCACTGATGCGCTCAGCACCATGGTAATTGTTATTTAATCGCTGCTCATAGAAGATGGGGATATGTTCTTGGAATTTCTAACTAAAGAAAGTTCCAGATTTCTGAATGGGAATAGCCAGATGACCAAAATGAAACAAGTAGACTTCAAATCCAATCTAGATGTCTTTCAAAAACACAAGCCTAACTACTATCCAAGAGTTCCAACCAGGCAGCTGGGCTGGTTTTGAATGTGATGATGCTTATGAGCTAGCACAGCTCCTCAGGACAGAATGTACTTCTGCTCCTGAAATATCCTGACTGTTTCTCCTTGGGCTTTTGACCTTAACACTGCAAGGCAAAGTGGACCCAAACAGGGCTGGTGAAACAGCTCGAGAGGAGGACCTTATGTGAAACTCTCCCAGAACACAGCACAAAACCCAAAGAGAGACAAGCACAGGAGAACAAGGAGTACAAAAGGCCATAACTTGGGTTCCTCACCAAGGTGACAGCTCTCCAGAGGCACCCTCAGATGGCTCAGCTTGCTGGGATATCACCCTGCCTCCAGACAGGCTGTAACCTGCCTCTTCTTTCACTTGCTCTTTGCTTTTGCTGCTTCTCTGCCCTCTTTGGCTCTGCAGAGTTTGGAGATGAATTAAGCACAGCTACTAGGAATTGCTTTTTTTATGACAGCCTTTTCCTTTCCTTCATGCTCTCCTCACCCTGCCATCAGCTACCCTCAGATTGCTCCTTGGCACTTCGTACTTCTCCTCGCTTTCTCTTCCAAGCCCCCAGTAGCATCCTCCCCCCAGTCCTGCTGCCTGCTGTGGCAGCGTTCCTGCATCAAGAAGATAATAAATACATCAAGCCTGTCAGAGTCATGTTGTTTTGGCTGGGAGAGGTGCCCCCCTGCTGGGTGAGATCACTTCCCAGTGCGATGTATGGCTTTCCCCTCACTGACAGCTCTCCAACAGGCAGTAATCGGTGTCCAACTGAGAGGAGCAGCCAGCTAACACTGCTAAATGGAACTTAGGACTGATGAGGGCAACAAGAAAGAGAAAGGAGCATTGCAGCCTCTCTCTTGTGGGTGTAGTGTGCTGACAGAGAGACAAACTGGATCTCCTTGCTGGCCCTGCCAGTGATTTCCCAGGCAGGAGGTGGCAAAGAGAAACAAGGAAACCGATATTGCTGCTTGAGTCTCAGGGCGAGTGTCAGCCTTAATCCTACAAGAACACCTGTGTCTTTTAGAGTGAAAATGCTGTAGTTAGTGTGAAATTAAGAGAGGAAGGATGTCAAGAAAGAAGGACTGCCAGAACACCTGTGCTCAGTGAAGGCCAGGCTCCTTGTCCTCCCCACAGCAAATGCTCTGGCAAAGACCAGTCCTGAGCCGTGCTCCTGGCAGGGACGGTAAAATTCTGGGACAGGAGCTGGCAGGGAGGTAAAATTCAGTCGGGAAATGGATTTCCCATGGGGAAAAAAAAAAAAAAAAATCAGAAAGACTTAATTTGGCTTCTTTGCATTTTGCAGATGTCTAGGATGTTCAGCACTATCTGAGACGCTCGGGCACAAGCAGCAGTTTCTCACCTGCAGGTCACCAGCTCACTTCAGAAACCTGTCATCATTGTGCTGTCATTTCTGATTAAGCCAGGTGAATTAGCATTGTATCCTTGGCTTTTTTTTTTTTTTTAAATAAAAAAAAATATAAGAGAGTAAAATGATCATTGAGACACTGTGACCAGACTGTGCGATATTAAAATGAGTCATCTGGAGTTTCTCTACTTCTATACCATCCCCTTCAAAGACACTTAAGGGAATCAATTGCCCGCATCCCACTAAAATCCTCTCTGTATGTGGTTCACGAAGCTCTGAGCCCCCTTCCCACCCCCACAGCCTCCACCCCTCACCTCTGCAGTCTCTCTAGTCCATTATTCTTGAGGCTGATTTGTGAACAACATGTTCACTTTCTGTCCGGCCTAATGAAGATGTTCCTGCCCCTGAATATTCTATCTGCTGCATGCTTAATGGAAAAAAATAGCTATTATTATCATTGGTGGTTCAGATGAGTTTCTTGGCAGTGAGGGTGGTACAGTTATGTGGACAATCAAACAAGCCAGCGATTACTGCCAATGCATTTTTGAGGAAATCATTGCTGTTTAAACTCCAATCACAACAATACCTCATTTAAAAGCATAAAAGCTTTCACTCAGCAGACCTACCTTTTTCTTTTTTTTTTTTTTTTTTTAATAGCGAGACAATTAAATAAATCTCCTGGCACTTAACCATCATTTACCCAACAGTCAGAAAATGGATTCAATGCCTTCACATTAGTTAGATTATGATATTAAAGCAGAAACTGAATAAGTACGAGCAGGTGAGGGAAGATCTTTGAGGACTGCATGAAGCACAGCTGGCACAGCATAATTGATTTTGAAGGGGACAGGAGGGCAAATATTTTTTAACTTATTCAGATATAATCTACAATCTTAGCACATAATATATAGTGTTTCATAGACTTCACCTTTCCTGGGAGAATGAAAAAGCTGCTCCTTCTTTTATAAACCAGAAACTAAGTACAGAGCTGATGTACTGAAATTCTCATCCTGAAATTCTGCATCTGAACCAGGAATTGAATCAGGATGTGGTGAAACTGTTCAACGCCATAACCTTTCTACACTTAAAACTGATGCAAGCTCTGTTTTGTTAGCATTTCCATTAGAACTGATACACGGAAACTTGAATGTAAACGTGGATTAAAACTCAGGAGGGTCAAAAAGTTTGGGATCTATTGCATGTTTGCTGGCATCTTCGGAAAGATTGTATTATCTTAAAAGACAGCCCCAAAACTAACACAGAAGCAACTGACCCTGAACTGGTATGAATACCAGCCATTGACAGATTATGGGGCTTTTATTACCTTTATCCCTGGCTCTAGCACTTCTCCCTCATTAGGCTCCTCATGTGAAGAGTATGTCCTTCTGGTACCATTCTTCAGAGCCTGATACTAAATAACTCCTAAATTTATGACCTTCAACTGTCAGCTACCAATGCGTCTGTAAGGGGAGCCCTTCTCCCTCTGAGCTAAAAATAGTGACAGAACAAAATCCCTGTTTTCTGAGAAGTTTTCAAATTTGAGATGGATTACTAACTATTCACAAACCCATGTTAAGTTTCATGGTCACCTTTATAATATTGTGTCCGGGAAATAAACAGATAAATAAACTAAGAATAAATTGAAGGGAAGGCTCAGTTGATTGACCCAGTCTTATCCCAGATGCTAATTAACTGACAACTACATAGACAGCTAATTGCTTCCTGACCCCTGCTTATTCAGTTTTTAAAGAATTCCCATAGATAAATTTTATGTAAGTGGATCACTGTTTTTGCCTCCCTCCCTGCATTCCTTTTTGAGAGAAAACTATACCTTCACATTGCAAAGACAGTCAATGGTGGGTTGGAAAGAGTTAAAACCTCATCTTCCACTCCTCCCTCTTTATCGTTTTAATTGGCTGTTCTGATGACCTGACCACCTCTTTGATACGCATCAAATGCCGACCCGTGAAATATGTAGCATGTCAGCCTGCTGAACAAGGGTCAACCTGATTGTCAATAAGGCCATCCATCAGAGCTTCTGGCATGGTGGATCCAATCCAGACCCAGAGTCCCAGCTGGAAAAGAAGTAGCCTCCTGGTGACAACGTCGTGTGCAATGCAGGCCCGACAGCTGGCACCAGGGTCACTGGCCCAGAGGCCAGAAGGCGGTAAACTTCAAACTGGAAAAAGGTAACAGTGAGCAAAGAACAGAACCTGCAAACCAACAACAACTCTCAGCCAAACCAACAGTGGCTCCAAATCAAAGCAGCCCAGTGAGGTGAGAGAGACGGGAGGACATGCAGGGAGTCAAACGAGGCAGTAGGGATATAGCACACGTCGTGGCTCATACCTCCTGCCCCTGTGCTTCTCCTCTTCCCGTTCCCACAGGTAGGGAGGGGTGACAGCACCACAAACCAACACTACAATTGCACAAGTATGCCTTCCCACCTCCTCACTCTCATTCATCTTGTGGTGAAGTGGATCAGGGAATAGATCTAAGGTAAAACCAACTGTAATTCTTGTTGGAGATTCTTCAGGACTGCACAACAGAGCTTTCTCACCTGTTCTAGCAAGGAAGGAGAAAGCAAGAATTTATGAAATTCCTGCTTGCCATGCACTCCCAGGGTGAGGGCTGCACTAGCTCTAGTGGCTTATTTTTCTCCAGACAGTCACTATCATTGCATTCACTTAGGATTCTCTACTTAGGGATGAGATGCAGAGTAGGACTGATAATCCAAACAATTCTGTAAAGAGAAGTAGCTCTAAGATGTCAGTCATTCATGACCACAGCACAGGCACTGGGGAAAGGAGTTCCCTCTAGAAAACTGGAGGAAAGACTACTTCCAATGAGAAACGAAGTGGTATAGAAAGGCCTGAAGCCACCATCCATCTTATGCATTTTTTTGGCTCCACCAGGGCTTGGCCTGCTGTGAAGGGGTAAAGCCTGAATCCTCAACAGATTCAGAGTTCAGCGGTAGAAAACTCAAGACAGAGTGCCTCACTCACCTCAGTACATATCACACCCCATTGTACAACAACATATCCACTCATATTTTTAACCCACAGAAACACAGAAGTGTATGTATGTGATATGCTATTTCGAAACACAGAAGCCCCAAAATAAGGATAATGCCAGAAAGCAGCACTTGGCTTGGAGTACTACACATAAACCCCTAATGCCATATCCCCTTGTCCTCATTGCCCCAGTGTTGCTCTGAGTCCCTTACTAAGTGCTCCAAGCCAACCGCCCCAGCTGCCGTGTGCTGGTTTCGCACCCTGTGGCTTTCCACCCTGCACCTCCTCATGTGGCTGCTCACGTCTCATGGCTCTCAGCCCGATGTGGTGCAAATATTTGCTGCTCCCTGGGAGGAACACAGTGCACTGGCCGCCAGGGGCAGGTTGTCTGCATATTTATTCTGGAATGGCAAACAACACGGTGAGCAAAGAAGGGAAAAAGCCAGATAAGATAAAAGCACGTTACCGCATCTAACAACGTAAAATCAACAAGGACCACAGAGAAAAGTTATCTGCAAAGACCAGCAAACCCAGCAGCAACTGATTCTAGCAGAGGAGCCCTTTCACAAGTTGGATCAGTCAGATGACTGGCAATATAAAGCAATTTGTCTCTCGGACCACCCAATCTATGGTTATTGTGAACCACTGTCTGTGTTTCATGATTTACATGAAAATATGCTGCAACCAGCACCTTCATAATACAAAGCAGAAGTAAAAGACTTCCCCATGCATTATAAGATAATTATTCCATAGCAAGCCATAGCCTAATTCCTTCCTGAAGAGTGGTGTGGAGTACTGCAGCAGTTAATTTTCACTATGGTGTGGGACTAGATGTTTCTTCCAGGAGATAGATTCACCCAGTTGTGAAGGTTTCCTCTGCCATTTAAAAAATAATACTTGATGAAGTTTTAATTCATGCATGTGATTAATTTATAAAGTGAAACAAAGTGTACTTGCTATATAAACTGCACAACGATGAGTCCACAGGGGAAAAATAGAAGGAGGTACTAGGAGAACCACATGTGAAAACCATATGGAAGGGTGTTCCAGCAGCATGGATCCAGATGGAAGAAAACATTGTCCCTGGACACTGTACAGAGTCCTACTGATAACACATGATAAATCATTCACTGAGTGTAAGCAGGAGAGTGAACATCACCACATTCCATTCTGTGCAGGGACAACAGGACCAAGAGCTGGAGAACAGGAGAGAAAATGACAGCACTTCATGCCCAGATGCTACCCTCTGTATAGATCTAATCAAAGCTACTATCAGCATGCACAGCCAGAACGAAAGAAAAAGCACAGCAGCAGTGTTTGAATGCACCAGAAAACCTGTAAAAGCTGATTTTGCAATAACTGGAAATTGAACAATGAAAACTGGCAAGATATTCACCCCTATCAAAAGGACACAAATTTAGTCCTGTACCAACCTCTCTTTGTGACCTTTGATAAGTCATTTAAGGTCCTCCAAAGTCAAAGGACATCCTCCCATTCACTCCAAATTCCCATTCACTCCAAACACTGCTCACTGGCTGCTTTCTCAGCCACACTTCGTTTCCCAGGGAGGGAGAAATCTCTTCTATACTCCTGTGTGTTTGAACTGAGGATTCCCAGGAAGGATAACTGCTCCTGACACAAGAGGAATCCAGATTTGATTGGGTCTGATGAGAAGACAGCAGAAGACACAGAAGTGACTCTCAGGGGGAGGCTAGACAGAAGGAGGCTGTGCCTCACATTCAATAATTCATTTATAGTCATGAGTATCAAAGCACAGATTTCTGTGGTGGTTCTGCTAGAGCTAAATGGGCCATTACACGGATGCGGAACTGCAGATTTCAGACTAACAACTTGTTAAAGCTTTACACTCATCTCAACTATCAAATTCTGGCTATGGCCTGGAAGGTCACTCCTGGCAGTGACTCCTCGTCCCTTGCCAGTCTTTTCATTTCTCCTTTCACAGGGAATTTTCCTATCCTGACGGAAGGGAGCCTCACAATAAACATGACTATTCTGTGCTCTCAGTAGTTGCCATGTGCGGAGTATCTGTATAGGCACAAAATGACTTCCTGCCCTATGAAGGGCCTGAAATCTCTCTTCCAAGTGCAGTAGTTTTTGCTGTATTTTTTTAATGGTACAAGCCTGTGAAACAGACCCAGGAGCAGGATGAGACATTTTGCACAGAGACATGCAGACAAGGAAACTGACCAGAACACATGTATGCAGGACCACCAAGGATGACCCTAAATTAGACCACCCAGTCACTTCATTGGCCCCGTTTTGAGGAGCCAGAACCTCAGAGCTCCAAAGGGTGTCCTCACCCGGGTTCCTTGGCCTGTGTTTTAGACCATCACATATCTCCAGTCACTTCCTGCTGCTGACCTCTTTGAGTAAATCATCCTCGTCAGCCTCCCTCCCTCCTGGCAACATCCTGTTCCTTTCTGAAAAAAAACTCCCACTCACAATTCCAAGGTTTGATATCAATCTTAAATAAATGCCTCTCTAGACTCAGCTGCATTCCCCAAGCCACCTTATCTCCTGCCTCTCTAGAATGGCTGCAGTTCAAGCAGCACGTGCAGAAGCTTCTGATGACTTTTTAATTTCAATTGTTCCCTGGTGTCCTCTTTCTTTCACAATTCTTTTCTTACAGAGAAGTAAATTATCTTCAGGAGAATGTAAACTGCAATATACATGCGTGCTTCTTACTTGGAAAGGGAAAAATGAAAGCCCCAGAAAAAGACATATTTCCATATGAAATGCAGTAAGAAGAGATTCTGTAAGAGAGGTTCTGCTCCACCATCTCCCTCCTCTGGCTTCCCTCACTTCATGGTTTGGGCAACAGGAAGTTGTCGATATATCTACACATCCAAGTCTCTTCTTCAGCATCCAGAAGCTGAATCCCTCTGACTGTTTCATCACTTTCAAAGCCTTTCCTGTTAATACATTTCCATCCACCCTCAAATCCTTATGGTCAGTGCTTTCCAGGTTGCAAAGAAATTTGCCTGCTTACATTTCACATTTACATGATTAAACGTGGTACTGCTGCTTACCTGCTCACCTACACTTTGTTTTACTTTGCTCTACACTCAGCCATCCTTGTGTTTACAGACTACCAAAATGCTCCTGATCAGCTACACAGAATGCATTTCAGTGAGGATCTGTTTCTCCCTTGCAAGAAATTCCTTGGGTCTTCCCAGACTCACATCTCTTTTTTTTTTTTAATGTAAGAGTAATCAACTAATTCATTAGCAGTTCACTTGATTAATGAGCCAGCGACCATGCAGCCATGAACGAGCAGAATTCCAAGTCAGAGAAAAAAGCTGGAGAATAAGGAAAGAAAATACGGTTTTAGTCAGAAAAACAAAATAGGTGAATAAGATGGCATGGCAGGCTCCTAAAATGCCCTCAGAGTTCTTAAAGTAATCTTATTCCAGCACACACATCCCTCAGATGCCCTCCCTCTCCTTATCATCCAATTCACTCAACCATGTCACTGACATATGTACTTAGCAGCAGTTATCGTCAGTGGCACATAAATAAATGGCAGGTATCAAAGAATCAAGGTCGTCAACTCGTCATGAATATTTCAGAGAGAAGCAACATGAAAAGCTCGAGTGTCCCAGCCTCTCACATTTCCAACAGAAGGAAAAAAACACAAACCACACGCAGCCAGGCATGCACACACACACACACTGGGTCTGCTGGCTTGGCCATCACATGCACGTAGTTCATTTCAAGGCAATACCACATATGTTACGAGACAATCTGTCACATTTTAAAAATATATAAATATATACTGTACATCTCCTCTGTATAATGTGCAAACTCTAAGCGGCTGGCAAGAGGGCAGTGGTGATTTAATGTAAGAAAACTGCGCTTTGCTGAAGGGGCTATGGACTAGATAGCTTGGGCTGTAACAAGAAGCCTCTTTGACAAAGGCGCAGAGTGGCATCTTTTCACACAATTATATGTGGGTCACATTAACCTCTGCTGTGCAGGATTCCCTTGAGCTGCTTCTGTCTGCACATCGCTGCAAAGAAATGAAGGCAGCAATTCCTCTCTCCCTCTCTCTCACAGCATAAGGTGATGCAGCAAAGTGATGGAGAGGGAGAAGGGCTCCCAGCTTGTCACAGCGAACAGGTCGGAAAGGGAAAGAGCTTCCTGCTGAATGCAGGGGCAAACTCCACTCTCAGACCAAGCACTTTCATTAATCAGATGTGTTAATCAGTGGGCAGATTTGAGATCTTGAGCTGTTTAGAGCACGACGGTATTTGGATATACAGTTACATATAGCTGGAGACATTTTAAGTTTCACTTTCAGCACATATGCCAGATGGTGCTGGGAAACTCTTTGAATTCCGTGAATGGAGAGATGGATGGATGGAGGCAGGGGAGGCATTTTTTCACAGACTTTTGGAGGTACAAATTTTTTCCTGTCAAGTTCAACTCAAATCTGCAAACAGAAATTTCATCAGAGCCCTCAGGATTTATTAAACAGAGCAAAGGTTTCTTTCACAAAACCATTTGGCTATTCCACTATTCTGTTTTGTGGTTTTTTTTTTTCCTCCTGTTTGTTTTGTTTTTGGTTTGGTCTGCAGGGCTTTTATGTATGTATCAGACAAATTCTGGGAGCATACACCAAACAAACATTCAAGGAACTCAGTTTCCCGCTTTCTTGTGCCTTGAAAGTTTGATTTTTTAAACTACCTCACCCTTTTCTTCAGGTTACCCATGGATCTAGATGGGTTGATGTGGCATATGGCAGATGATCTTTATGTTCTATGGAAAAATGGATTTAAATGACAAGCTCTTCTAGATCTGGGAAAGTCACCATGGAATTCTGCTTTTGTTCATAGTAAAATGGGACCTATCTCAACAAACTCATGGTGGAAATGAAGAATACATTTTGCAGTGACAGCTGATACCGACACTGTCATTCCACTCCAATTGCTTTGTTAATCCCCCTGTTTTCAATACCAGTGTCCCATGGGGTTTTGAACCTGCAGAACACATGAAGCTGGAAAAGTCTCAGAAGATGGCTGGAAACTGAGATAAGGACACAAATTGGATTCCAAGGCACCTAACAGTGAGGTTTAAGACTTGCAGTTTTAAAGGCATTTGAACATTTTTCACATGTTGCAATCAGTGCCAGATCATGGTCTGATATTATACAGTACACAGTGGCACTACAAGAATCAGTCATTGCTGCTCACCTTTCACCCTCTGTTGTTCATTTCCACTCCATGCCAAAGAGCTCTTTCCACTCACTTGTGCCAGTAAAACTGTCTGCATGACCAGGCACTGAACCAGACTGAGCAACTTTTCCTGCTTTAAACAAACACACCAGATTTTTTTTTGGCCAGGTTGGCTCACTCCTCCCATCTGGTTCCCAACTACACGAGTCCTTGTGCCAGCAGAGCAGTGCAAACGAGGGGCCAGGAGACGGCAACATCTTAGACCAAAGTTACCACCAAGCAATCTGCAAGATCAAACCACAGGCTAAATCTCAGCTAAGAGCTTTTTGGGTTCAGAGTGAGCACCTCTATTAAGATGAATTAAGCACTTCACAGTATTCAGAAATGCATTTTTGAACGTAGCTAAAATATTTTCAGCACCCTGCCCTGAAACAGAAATGGCTTGAAAGAATCCAGATAGGAAGAAAGACCATTAATTCTGGGTTTCTGTAGGTGAGTTTTTTTGTGCAACTGTTTTGTTTAATAGAAAAGCATAGCCCTGCGCTGCAGTCACTGCCACTGTGACTCCACTGTACTGCAAAGATACCAGAACTACCTTAACATCAGCTAGTCCAGGTCCCGATAACCATCTAGTCTCAACAGAACAGGCTGAGCATGGACCAATTTGTTCTGACAAGATTATTTGCAAATTAGGTGAGGAGGTCATACGGCTGCCCTGTAACCACGTTAAAATGGAGTAAACATTGGCTCCATGTTTATTCCTTACCTATCTCTTAAATGTTTCTCATGGGGCACTGACTTCATGTACCCCCCTGAGTGCCAAGTTTCGCCTGCTCCTAGGCCTTGTTTCAGCTCAGAAAATGTTTAAATGCTCTCAGTTTGATACTGCAGGTGTGTGCTGATACAAGTCAGGAGTCTTAGTGGAAGGGAGACTGGGGAGACTCCTGAGTGATGATGTTAAACCACACAGAAACAAGATCACTGGAATTAAACATGTAAAACCAAGGAGGGTGGGA
>PPHD01013485.1:0-17291 GCA_002909625.1 Bambusicola thoracicus | reverse complement strand
GCAAAAAGCTCTGCCTTCCTCCTCCTCTCAGCTCACCCATCTCAGGAGCGCTTAGGAGGATTACTTAGGAGAACTCATGACAAACTTGGATACCAAAAATAAGCAGAGCTGCCTGTCTGCTGGGGAAGAGCAGCCTGTCAGTTCGTGCTTCCCTCTCAGGCAGGGAATCGTGGACGTGAAATGAGCAATTTCTCAGGTTTCCCCGCCTTGCCGCTCCCCTGCCATTATTTACATTTAGCAGGCATATTTCTGGAGCAGCTCTTGATCCCGTGCCCAGCAGGCTGCAGACATCAAGGGGAGGTTCGGCTGGCTCTGAAAGCACTGCAGAAGAAAGCTATTGTGGCGGCTGGCTTCTCCTCCTCCCGGCTTTGTTTTGATTTTCACATTTAGAAAAAAAAAGCAACAAAAAAAAAGCCCAACACTTCCCCTCAGGGCAGAGGAGCAAAATGCCAACGTCAGCACAAATCCTGCAGCCTTCTGGAGGAAAGCAGAGTGACAGAGCGAGCAGCAGCCACGGGGCCACCCCAACCCCGTCCCCTCCTCAGTCTCCCCACCACGAAAGGCTGGGCAGGGATGGAAGGATGGGACGGACGCCCAGGGAATGCAGCCAGCACCACCACCACCACCACCACCTCGGGTTTTGCTGAACTTGAGTTTTCTGGAGGAGACTTCCTTGTATTTACACCACAGCCAGCAAAGGGCTTTTTGTAATGCATGTAAACTTCCAGCAGCGAGGAAGACACGAGGCAGTGACCAACAAAGGCTGCTCAGAACAGCAGCTCAGCCTGATTTTCCTGTTTCTATACAGCATGTGTGCGATACGAGTTCCATGTGGCGACAGGCTCTCATTCCTACGTGCTACAGACTGAACCCACACCTATGCCCGGTTCAGCCGCTCAGGGGAAAATCCAGCCAGGAAGCATTTTATAACTCCAGGAAAAAAGGATGTGAATTTAGAGCGCCCAGAGGTGCAAGCTGGATTTCCACCATTGACATCTACAGCACAGCAGCACAAGAGCTGAAGTTATTTCAGCATATAACCCGGGCAGGAAAGAGGCATCCCGTCCCTGCCAAAACACATGCAGTGACTTTGCCGTGCTTGTGACCGTTTACTTTACATGTCCAGAGTCTGCAAAAACGCTGCAGCACCATAAAGTTCTGAGGGACTAAAGTAAACTCGGCACCTTGTAAAACGAAGCACTGACTCAACATCCTGCAAGCGCCCGGCTGGGAGCAGCAGGGGAGGCGATCCCCATGGACTAACGCTTCCCAGCACAGACGGCGTGAGCGGAGCAGAAGGCAAACACCAAACCCTCCGTAAAGCCACCCGAGCGGCAGCCAGGGAAGCCGCCTGCCTCAGCACTCACCGATCCACGGCTTCCACATCAAAGCAGAACCTCTTCTCAATGGAGTCGGTTTTCCGCCGTGTGCAAGATTTCAGGATAACAGCTTCATCTTCTCCCTGAGAAGAGATGAAATCCCAGATAAGGAGAACAACCCACCCACACACGCCTGCCCCGGGCCCCAGCCTGTGCGGTCCAACCGGAGGGGCTGTCTGACATCAGCCATCGTCACCTGCTAGAAAGGCATTATCATATATCCAAAATGGTTAGGGCAAAATAAGAAACCATCCTTTCTGAATGCAGACCGTTGCATTTACGCACTGAGTATCACACAGCCCGTGTTTCAGGCAGGCAGGGAGTGCTGGACCACAATTTTTGGGCAAAGCTTTATTTTCCATTGCTGAACAATGCATCATAACCTTGGCTGTCAATTTTCACTCCGGCACTGGCTGCATATTTGGCAGCATTCTCCACACAAAAACTCTTAACAGGAGCAAGTATGCCTTAAAATGTTTATTATTTGACAAAGCAATGACAAAAGCATTCTCCCATCCAGGCATCTGCATCCAAGCTGTACTGGATTTCCCCACGGCCAGCAGTGCTCAGGCAGTATCCGTGCACACTGCTGTCCTCTGCTGGAGGAAACCCCCGCCCAGACTCTGCCAGCACACAGAACTCTCCTGCCGTTCTTAAACCCCCTGATGACTCAAGAGAAGACAAATTCTGAGCGAGTTCCTGGAGACGGCCACTTTTCTGTGCGCTCTGTGCTGTTCCAGCTGACACCTTGGCTGACCACCCTGTTCCCTGACATCATCATTTTCCAGGAAGCCTATTTAGGGCCACTGCAGGGACCCAGGAAGACAGATCTGAATGGTCCCTGCAGGGCTGCTCCTGGGGGGGCTGCCTGCACCCCGCAGCTCACCAGCCTGGCTCACCACTCCCCTCCATATTCGGGGACTGCTCTGCTTTGGAACCACCATCTGATGCCAGCTGCAACCCCAGGAGTGCTCGAGAGGCCAAGAGCAGGCAGAGCCTTGTGACCCCATCTCTTTATGCTGCACCAGCAGTGCAGCAGTGGGCACTAACAGACTGCAGGGCACCCAGCACACAGACAAGATGCTCAGCATGCTGCACGTCCCGCATGGTCAGGAAAACCTGAGTAGGACCGGCGTGCAGCTGTGCAGGCTTCAGTTTGTAAAGCTTTCTCCTTTCACAAATAGAAATAAAGGACAGATCTAAAACGAGAGGAAAAAGGCCAGTCTTTAACTGCTGTAACTTGTCCTTACAAATAGTTGCGTGCAGACACCGGAATAGAGAGCTGGAGCATGAAACAGAGCTGTGTCTGAGGGGCTCCAACCACTTGGGAAACCAGCACTGCTGCCAGGGCAGCTGACAGCTTCCAAACATCTGCAGAAGTTGTTTGTGTTTTTGAGCAAGGTACAGAGCTCACTCCCCACGTGGTGCTCACTCAGCCCGGAGTGAAGGCGAGCCACCTGCTGGTGTCGGTGTCACACTGCTGAGGTTGGCTCAGCCCGAGCAGCTCTGCCCAGGGCCCTCCAGCCCTGCACCGACTCACCCCTTTTCCTCCAGATTTCTGGTCAAATGGCACCATCGTTATCCGCTTGGATTCCCGCTGGTACGTGCAGTAATGCTTCACCCAGGAGGTCCCAAAGTGACCTGCAAACCAAATGCAGGTTTTATCCCCAGAACCAGTAGAGCTTCAACGCACACCCATTATTAAGCTGTACGTTTAACCATCATTTAACATGACATTTCTCTACCCACAATTCTTGTTGTACTTCACAGGCGGCATAAGCACTGCTACCCCTTGTCGTTCAGGGGAAAGAGGAAGCAGACTCCAGCCAAGCACTGACAGATTCATGCCACAACAGCCCAGCCACAGGGTCAGCGTCCTCTCACCTTCTGCATTCTGACACATTTGCCTTCGTGTCCCATATCCCAACACACAGTGTCCCCCCCAGCCCCCACCACCGCACTGCCCTGAGCACCTACGTTTCTCCTGGACATAGAGGTATCCCTCCATGGTATAAGGACTGATGTTTTTGTGCTCATGAGGATTCTCTTTCATCTTCTTCATCAGTGACTCAACCTCCGACCTCGTTCCTTCAAAGCGATTCCTTGTCTGCAAATCCAAACAGGAACACACCCTGCAGCAGCCACAGGAAGGCCAAGACACCATGCAGAGGAGCTGCCGTTCAGACCGTGTGCATGGCACAGTGTTATTTATAACAAAGCATTTGCTTCTATTACACTGCCAAACCCTTTGCTTGAGGGCACGCACACAAAAAGAGAGAAACCATACCAAAAGTGTGCGTGTGTTTTCTCTGCCGGACAGGCACAGTGCATGGCAACACAAACACTTACATTCTGGATGCTGATGGTCAGCTCTGTCTTGAAGTCACTGAAGTCCTTCGCAAGCTCGTAGCCGTGGTGGTAGAAGGTGAAAAGGCCCTGCAGAAAGGCCAGCAGCTGCATTGGGGCAAAACAAATCAAGACTGTCAGTGAGGCTCCCTCTTCCAGCCCAGTTTGTCCTCCTGCTTCAATCAACCCCAATGACCCCACTGATACCCAAATGTCCCCCACTCACTGTGCTCCTCTGCCAGGTAGGATGGGGCCCTGAGCAACATGATCCAGTACTTATCTAGTGGCTGGCAGCCCTGCCTGTGGCAGGGGGTTGGAACTTGACAATCCTTGGGGTCCCTTCCAACCCAAGACATTCTATGATTCCTAGAGGAGCAGTAGAGCATCCCGCACTGAGCAAAAGGCAGGTCCTACAAAACTAGGTGCAGGTCCAGCACTCTTTTCCCCTGTGAAAGGGGAGAGTCTCTCCAGATTCTATTTCTTCTTTCTTCCCTCCTTGAGCCCATTCCCCTTGCAGCTGCCAGCAGGCCCCACGGCCCAGTCCATCACAACAGAGATGCCCACAGTACATACAAAGAAACACTCTGTGTGTGGGGGGCTGAGCCCCATATCAGGGGCTTGTCCCGAAGCACATCTCCTGCCCCTGCCCCCAAACCTGTCCTACAGGAACACAGGGACACCCCATGCCCCACCATGGCTCCCCATCAGCCCTCACACAATAACATATCCCAAATGTCCTCACACAAGAACACATCCCAAAGGAATGCAGCTTTGTGGGATGAAAAGGGCTGGGTGTTCACTTACGGGCTCCACAAACTCAAACATCTTCCTCTCCTGGACCTCTTGCACCTTGAAGACGTACTCCAGGGAGACCTCATAGAAATGCTGCCGAACCAGGTCCACCTGGCTGTCTGCCTGCAGGCACCAGCAGATGAAAGAGGAAACATGAGGTCAGCACAGCCCCACGGCACGGAGACTGCAGGGGCTGATGGGAGCACATCCACGTGGGATGCTAACTCAGCTTCAGACACCAGTCTGGGGCCGGACAGATGGCACAGTGATTAAATAGAAACCTGATTCACACGAACAGGCTCCTTCTTCAGCTGAAAAAGTGTTTTTGATGACTCACGTTCACACCTCCTTGACAGCTGGGTAGAAGAGCACGAATTAAAAGTGAGAGAAATGAGAAGTTGCCGCATACTTGACAATGAAAGGCAATTCTGCAGCGTCTGGAAAGCAGAGCATGGAGAGGCTGCCAGCAGCACCCCAGGCTCCAGGCAGGGACACACGTGTCCCACCACGCCACCAGTGAGGGCTGCTCCTGTGCTGGGCATACCCTCCGCTTGGAAGAGAAAGCACAAGCGAGCAGAAGTTGGGATATTCCCCAGCAGAAGGGCCTCACTGTGTGCCTGGAGCAGAGCCGCTGCACTGACAGCAGGGTGAGGAACGCAGGCATCCCCTGCATCCTTCCCAGCTCACTCCTGATTTTTCACGGGATACAGCCATGGAACGGAACGCTCTCCCCATGACCTGCCTGCAGCACTTGTGCCGGGTGTCCATGCTGCAGAGGCTGAGTTTTCAGCAAACCGAGCACTAAATATGATGCAACGAAAGAGCTTCACCAAGAGTTAAACAGCAGATTAGACTCAGGGTGTTATTTAATTGGTCAGCAGCCAAAGCAGCAGATAATTCCCATGGTTTCATTTTCTTCTTGCTTTGCTGCAGCAGTCACACATGTGGCCACCATCACCTTCCAGATGTGGACAGCAGGAAGAGATTAGGAAACATAAAACACCCAACTGCCCTGACACAAACCCTCCTCTCTGGCTGTCCGGGTATCTAAGAGGGCTTCAGGCTGCTAATAAACGGCTGGTGTTGGTTTCCCTGAAGTGTTACCATCTCATCAGTAACCTTCCTGTGCACAACTGCCACAACTGCTTTTTGTAATGTCCCAGGGGAGAAAGATCCCAACTCCTGAACCCAGGAGCAGCAGCAGCTGCTTCCAGCTTTTGTAGCAAAAGTCAAAGTAAGTGTGGAGTGGAAGATGCCAGCAGATGGCACCAGCAGCCAGCACTGCTAAACACACCAGCAGCCCACGCTGCACCGCACAGTGCATGCAGCCAGCATCGTGCATGGCACAGCACCACACACAGCATATGCATGACACAGCACACCAATACTTAGCTGCCCTGGCTCCTGTGCTGCCCCCATACCCTGGGCAGGACATGACATCACATCACAGCTCTGTAAAACGCTGCTGCAGCCACAAGTGGCAGCACATTCTCCGGAAAGAAATCCTTCCACTCCAGTCTCTCACCGTAGAATTTTAAACGTGAACCAGAACATGGGTTTAAAAGGTTCCTGAAGAGCCACAAGAGTGGAGCGCTGCACCTGCTGGGATGTAGGGATGCTGCCACGAAGCAAAGTGCTCACAGACCCAGAACATCCCTGCCAGGACAGCCAGGCACGTCAGCCCCAATGCAGACCCCTCTCCAGCCCTGATTTGGTGGAAGATGACTGTGTCACAGCCACACCAATCTGCTCTCCTGAGACAGACGGGGTCCGCACACAGCCGGGCCACCAACCCCTGAGCTGCCCCAGTGCAGAGATCACCACTGTGCCCACCGACCCCTGGGTGACACGCCAGCACTCTGCTCAGAAGTGCAGGGCCTGCCCCAGCCCTGGGCAGCTCAGGAATTCCAGACATGGAAGAAGTGATTGCAAGCACAGGGTGCTCATCCAGTAAGAGCATTTGGCACAGCTGCAAACTACGTCCCAAGTAACAGGCTCTTAAAGCAGTTTAGAAGCACTAAGCCCGATGGCTCTTCCCACGAAGCTCAAAGCCAGAGCAGCCACTTCCAGAGAAGGAGAATAAAGACATACATGATTTGTTATGGCACACGGGAAGCCTGCAGCAGAACCAGTTCCCTGCTGCTACACTCTTTAATTACAAGCTCTCTATCCTTTTTGATTGCTATCCATTTTGGGATCTCTCTGACTTACTCACCAAAACAGCTCTGTCCCCTTTGATTAAAGGAAGAGGGAAAAGCCTGCCACTCACAGCCAGCATGGGAAAAAAGCAGCTTATAGCCAAGAAAACCAACGCTAGAAGGTGCAGGAAGTATTCAAAAAGCTCAGCACAGTTACTGCTAGACACTCAAAACTCGAGGTTGCTCTCACCTCCTGGAGCTGGGATTCCTTCTTCTTGGAAGACAAGTTTAAGTGCTTTTCTAGGACACCACAGTACTTCTCAGTCTCCTTGTCATATTTCTTTTTGGCATCCTGCAGAACAGAACAAACAGTGTGAGCCTGGATCCGGCGGCACCACAACAGCCGAGGAGACCCAGCAGCATGCTGAGGACATCGCCCATGGGACCCACGTGGGGGCACAGGCAGCAGCCCCCAGCCCAGCACTCAGACAGCTTCCTGCCCTTAACCCTCCGCTCAGAGATGCCCGCGCGAGGCCACGCAGCTGCTTTTCTTTAAAGTTTGTTCCAAAAACTGATAGCAGCCCTAAAGCCACACCCAGAGCAGACACGCTTTGAAGAGCCCAAGTTGGACAGTGGAGGGAGGCAGCAGCAGGGAGCAGCTCCCTCATCTGCTTCTCATTACCCGGCTGTGCACAGCTCCAAGGCACCGCCACCCTGCACAGCTGCAGGCAGCGATGGGACGCCGGACCGGCACCGTGAGGTGCTGCAGAGGGACCGGCAGCAGCGCCCACCCCACAGCCCCGTGTGGGGCAGGACAGCAGTCCTGTGCAATGTGCACAGCTCTCAGCTCTCGCAGACCGCCATCCAGCACACGGCGACCCCAAACACAGCAGCACCAGGGCACAGAGGGAACAGCTGGGCTGACTTCTGGGCTAAGAGCAGCATTGTGCAGAGCTGCGCTCCCGGGTCACCCAGCCGGGAGACGTCCAACCTGTGCCTCAAAGGCAGCGAGTCCCTGCCCCCGTGTTCCCACAGAACCCAGCACACCAATAGCTGGCGCTTCTGCAGGATCCCACTGGGGGCTTTTCTCCTCCAGTTGCACAAAGTCAACCAGAGTAACCTTGGGACAGGGCACACCACTGCAATGCAAACAGCCCGGCTGGCTGGCACGTGCTCCTTGCTGGCAGCAGCAGGTTGTTATAACAACAGCAGAGCTGCAGGCAGCGCTTCGAATTCCAGAACAAAGGCAGGAAAGGAAGGCGGGCAGGGACAGGCTGTCCCACAGCAGCCTGGGACACACGGGTGTGTTCCCGGGTTCGCCCTGCCAGACAGTGCCCAGATCTGCAATGCGTTGGGGCTGGGCGAGCGCAGAACTGGAAGGTTTGAGGTGACTGAGAATTCAGAGTGAGGATTCACCTTGCAAAACGTTACTTCTGGTTTGGAGGAAGAAAAAAACGTAACTGTTGGCCAACAGCTCACGTTGGTGCGTTACTTGCTTGAGGGTGAACCAGGAAACACCAAGGCACTTTATGTAAGTCCTTGTCTCCCTCCCACACCCGGGGCCAGCAGAGCCCATCCCTGTGGCACACCAGGTCCCAGACAGCAGCACCAGGCAGCTCTGAGCTCTGCCCCGAGCCACGCAGAGGTTTGCAGACCCAACAGTGATGCGAGGCCAAAGCCACCTACCTTGGCAGCACCAATCTGCTCCTTGCGGAACTTCTCCAGCGGTGTGATCAGCACCTCGCTGGCGTTCTCAATCTGTTGGACGCAGACACAGTCACCCTGTGGTCCCCAGCTGGGCAGCACCATGCACACAGGCACTTTGAGGCACTTTGTGTCCCACTCAGAGCTGACAGCCGTGCTGCCGACCACCTCTCTCCGCTCCATCCCCGCGGACACACCAGCACTGGGGCTGCTGTACCAAGGATCCCTCCCTACACACCGCCATCACCGCCCACCAGAACCCACGCACTTCACCCTCCTCCAGCTGCACATCAGATTAGGGCCAGAAGGGAGCTGAAGCGCTGCTACCAGACCCTCCACCCCCATGCTCCCCACTCCCAGGGCCATACCATGCGCATCCGCTCATCTTCCAGGTTCCGCAGCACTGTGGCAAACTCCTGCAGGGACTTGGCTGTAAGGGACACATGGAGCATTGCAGAATCTAACAGCATTTTCTTGTTTAATTCTGAACATCCAAGTAGCCATAGCAACACACTCTAGCACTCACTGCTGCTCAGGTTGTCTCCTGCTGCCCAGCAGCTCCTACGGCAGGCTGGCTGCTGTGGGCACTGGGGCCTGTCCCAAATTCCTGGGAAATAACACTGGAAGGCAGCAGGCACAGAGCAGGCACTTGAGACAGAGCCTCACTTGGATGAGAAAGCTATTTTGGCCAAGAGACCAGCACGAATCAGCAAGAAAATCAGGACTAAAGCTCATTTGCTCTGCTGGCTCCAGACTACGTACATGCACAATGAACTCCAGCCCAGGCAGACACAGGGTAACACTGAGGAAAGCAGGTAAAGCTGCTCCCTGGCACCAGGAGATGCTGGGTGTAGTCCTGCCAGAGCACCACAGAGCCCCGAGTGCTCACCCATAGCCCTGCAGTGGGTGCCCGGACATCCCACAGGCATGCAGTCGGGCTGTGCTCCCCTCCTGCAGACCACAGCCACTGGCAGTGCCTCTGACCGTGACTACATCTCCAGATCCTTGCCCTCACACATGAAAGGGCAAATAATGACCTAGGTGGTTTCAGATATGGGCAGTCTTCCTCCTTCCTTATCTGGCAGAGGTAGACTTCAGATGAGAAGCTACAACTGCTCTCCTACTGGAGGCTCTGAAGTAGATGAACAAGGAGAAATGCACTGCTTCCAGAGAGAGGGGAACAGCCCCGGTGAACCTCTGGGTCCCTCTGTGTCCGTGTTTGTCCCTCACATGCACTGCTGTGCTCAGGGTTGGCAGCACAGTCAGAGCCCCCACCAGCCCACCGTCAGCTCTCACCTATGCAGATCTCATCGTCTGTCTCAGCATCGCCGATGCAGCGGAACTTAAACTCGTTGAGGGAATCTGCAAACTTGCGCTTGGCCGACGACAGATCTGTGAGAGGGGAAATGCAGACGTCAGCACGGGAACGGGCACCGACACAACACAGCACAGGGCCCCACCAGCCCTCCAGGAGGGTCACACCCAAGGGCCCCCCATGCAGGGCAGGCACCACAGGTGAGGGCCCACGGCTGCCCCGAAGAGCGAGCCCTGCTGCAGCTGCTCCCACACCTGGGCAGCACCCAGCCCCGCTGCAGCACGGCTCTGCTTACGGGCACTGATGCAGAGAATGACTGCTTTACAAGTCACAGACTCTCTCCAAGAGCAGAATCCTATTAAGTTATTACTCACGATGACCTGAGTGGATCCAGGATTGGCTTTTCGAACCGGCCCCATAACCCCGCACACACATCCTCAGGAACCACAAAGCTACAGGCCTGACAGGAACTTGTTCTGCAGCAGCACGGGGACTCCGGCCATGCTAAATCCCCCATGCATTTCATTCCGGGTTCTCAACACCCAGAGAGCCTTTCCCTTTCTGGACAGAGGACAGAAATGCACGTGCACACAAACACTGCTCCTCCAGGCACTGGAGCAAACACAACCAAACACAACCGAGAGCTGTGGAAGAATTCAAACATTCTGCTTCTATGGTGGGATGAGGGAGCCGAAAGCTTTCTCCAAGCACTAAAGCTGCTCCTCCAGCGCCCGCTTCTACCCCCAGGACTAACCCTGCCCGCAACTCAGCCCGGGAGCAAAGCTGCACCCAGCACAACGTGCTCCTAAGGCAGCAGGACCACAGAGGAACGAGGAATGGACAGCAGGGCTCAGTGGTTGGGGGTACTCCAGGAGTTACTGGGGGTGATAGGTTTGCCCCCAGCCCTACGGATCAGATGCTGACACCACAGTGTCAGAGGGCAGCACTGGCACAGCGCAGGGTGTGCAGCAGAACCCCCAGCACAGCACCCAGCTGTACCCCAGGGCGGCTCAAAGGCTTCAGCCTGGGCAGCACAGCCTCCTGCTGCTCTGGTATGGTAAGGAGGATGTTAAGGAGGAGATGACGCTAATGACTCAAGGAGCCATTTCCTCTCCGCCGGCTCCACGCTGACCCCAGCCACACTTGGGCTGCAGACACCCTGACCAGGCTGCTGTCCCCTTGCTGCAGGCTGGGCAGGGGCAGCCCAAACCCAAGACGTTTTTTGCACGGCTCTGCAGCACTTATAAATAGGCATGGGAAAGGCCAAGTGAGGAGATAACCCCCAGCGCCACAGTGATAAAGGAAAGTCACTCCCAGCCGCTCACTGAGTGACACAACCAAGGCACCGTGGTGCAGCAGCTGCTAAAAACAGCAGTGAGTTTGGGCAGAAACGGGGCTGGGCAGCGCCCAGGGGATCACACCCCATTGGCACACCTCATATCCCACTGTCCAGCATAATTTTGGGGAAAACTCCTTCTGCGTAAGGAACACAAGCACTGCAGCACTGCATTGGGAGGGAAGGGTTGACTCAAGCCTGTGTTTTCCCCAGGCATGAGAGCAAACAAAATCCTACAGAAACTGGAGAGAAACTTCTGCCCTCCCTCATGCATGAGCAAAATCCCCACGCACATGAGTCAAACCTGGCCTGCACACGTTCTGCCTCCAACTTCTCTGGCTGGCTTTGTCAGTTGACCAAAGAATGAGGTAAAACCACCACAAAGGCAGAAAAACCCCACAGCCCGAGCAGCACGGCTGGCCGGGGGTCCGGGCACTGTGTGGGGTGGTCCTGCCATGGCCATTGCCCACCGGCTCACAGAGCAGCAGGGAGGCCAAGCACCCGCAGGGACACCCCTGGCAGCCCAGCCACAGCTTCACCAAACCCAAATTCTAGCAGCAGGCTCCCCACAGAAGATGCTGGCACACGACCCCACTGCTGCTCAGCGCTTGAACCCTTCCTGTGCCCACAAACACCCCCTGCAGTGTGGCACGGGGCGCTTGGCTGTACTCTCCGCTCCTCACATCAGTACTTCTAAGTAAACCCCAGCTGCCAAAACACAGCTTCTTCAAAGACCCCGGGAGTGAGGCAGGCACCCAGCACGTGTCCTCACATCAGAAATCTGCTATGCTTCCATGCAGTGCTTTTTGTATGCCATCAAGGCAGACCAAAGCAAAAAATTCCAGCGCCACAGCAGGACTCCCCTCTCCTCTAAGGCTTCCTTCTGGCACAACAGAAGCGATCAGAAAGCAAGTGCAACGTTCACCTGAGAACTAGAGCAGTTGTGAACAGCAAAGGCACAGCACAATGCTGAGGCACCTGGAGCTCATCCCTGCCCCTCTGCACTGCCTTGGCCGGGCACGCACCTGGGCTGCCGATACGGGTCAGCGCAGTCAGCCATGCACTGTGCTAAAATGATGGCTGAACCACAGTCACCAGAGTTCTCCATCTGTCTGTCCTCTCCCTGCTCTGGGGAAGGACAGCTGCCGCCCCACGCTCTCCCTCATCTGCTGTGAGTTCCTCTCCCTTCTCCATCCCCATCCCGGGTGTTCAGGACAGGCTGTGCCGATGGCAGCAGGGTGATTCCTTAGCAAAGCCAACTTGACAGGAAGCAGGCACAGGCACTGCGTGCTGGAGGTCCAGCTGCGTAACTATGGCAACAAGCAATCCAAATAAAATGCCCTTTAAAAAGTGATGTATTGGCTTGTTACTGCAATATAGGGTTACCAGCTCAAACGTTTACAGGAACAGCTACAGTAGCGCTCCCCTTTGTGAGAGCTCTGCCCTTCCTGGAAGAGGGTTATGGCTCAGACAGGGTGCCAGAATGGGAGAACGCTGCAAGCAGCTGGGGATGGGTGGTGAGGAAGGAGGCAGCGGTGACCCTGCTGATGCAGTGCAGAAGACAGGGCCATGGGCAGGCTGGCAGGGCTGCAGCAGCCCCTTCTCAGCGGCAGGCTATGGAGAGCTCCAAGTGACAGGGGAGAGCCTGTGGGTATCCAGAAGTTATGTGTGGGGCACTCGGCCCCAGCCAGGACCCCCAGCAGGGACCCCCAGCCACATCCATCGCTCCCGGCAGCCCTGTGTGCTGCACCAAGCCCTGTGTGTAACTCCCTGGTGATGCCACCCGTGGTGCCAGACATCTCTGCGCTGCCTTTGTGCCCAAGTCCCGCCAGCAAGGCTGCCAGCATCCAAAGAGGCACAGCTGCCAAGGGCAGGTCATGAACAGCTCAGCTCATCCCTGCCCGCACAGCTCCTTCCAAAGCTCACCGGGGCCAGAAGCACAGCGGGCAGCAGCCCTCCAGCCTGGGGGTTCCCCATGCTGCCCCCCTTTCTGCCCTCTCCGCCATCGCAGTGCCACCTCCTCACCCCCACCATCCCGAGGAATCGTCCACGTCATCCTTCTGGGAAGCACCTTCTGTTCCCATATGGGGACCGGAGTGCCCGTTTCCTAAACACGAAGCCCCTCCCCAGGACATGTGGAAATACTGCAGCAGGGAGTTTATAGAACCTAGAAACCGATTTCACAACTCCACCCCCAGCACACGGAAAGCCCCATCCGGCCCTGTGGCACACAGAGGCGGCAGACAGAGCTCCTGCAGGACAGCACCGGCTTCCAACCGGGAAACACCGCTGTGCTGCGGGGGGCAGAAGCGCGGGGACAGCGCGGGGCCGCATGCAGCACAGCAGGGGCAGCGCTCGCCCCCACTGTGCTCACTCGCAGCGGCGTTGCTACACTTCCTCTGAAGAAAATTGCTTAATAATCTATATTTAATGCTCACTCGGACAACGGGAACCGCACCGCCTGCCCTTCCTCTCCCGCCCCAGGGAGCAGACAGCTCGGCCTGACAGGGCAGGCAGCCCCAGCACAGCTCCACAGGAGGGTCCTGGCAGCACAGGGGCTGCTTCCACCCCAACGGCCCTCACCCTGCTGCTGCCACGAGGAGCGCTGCCCATCCCAGCACACGCATTCCTCACCTGGCTACACCGACCACACAACCACAAAGGTTGGAAAGGACCTCTCAGATCCGTAAGTCCAACCCAGCACCATGCCCACAGATATGTCCCCAGGCCACATCCCTGCGGCTCTGCAGTGTTTTGGGGCAGTGCCTCCCCGCTCCCCGGGCAGCTGTGCCGGTGCTGACTGCTCTCTGGAGAGGAATTTGTTCCTAATATCCAACCTGAATTTTTTCCTACTAAGAACACCCACACCCAACCTGTCTCTTGCTGGTCTCACAGTGCTCAGCAACAGCTACACAGACTGGAAACCACCAGCTGCTCCCGCGCCGACACGTTTCTTCCAGCCCCTCAAAACAAAATAGCATCTGCTTCCCAACCTATCTGCCCGTTACCATTAACGATCACTGGGGCACAAGTCCTGCACAGACAGCCCGTCCATCAGCCCAGGGCTCGGGTGCCTCAGTGCTGCCCTGCAGCTCTGCAGGAGAAAGAGGCCGGGGAGCCACCCCAGCCGACCCCACCAGCAGTGCTGCCCTGTGGGGCTCTGAGGGCCATTGGAGCAGCACAAGGCTGCCCCGCAGCTCCCAGCATCCGCAGCCCTCCTCTCTGCCCGGCACCGGGTGTGAGCAGAGCAGCACCAGGAGAGCCCACGAGGGACTTCTTGGAACATCTCAGCAGCGATCGTCCTGGCACGGAGACCAAACACACCCACTGAAAACAATCTCACTTCAAAGCTGGGCCTGATCCACGCTGCACCCACACGGGGCTGGAACCCCAATGCAGGAGCCCTTCCTGGCAGCAGCACGGCGAGGGCTGGGGCTCACAGCTCTGTGCTCACGGCAGGACAGCCGCAGCCCTGATCCCATGGGAGCCCACAGCCCCGGGGCCCACGCCAGGCCGGGACCCCACACAGCTGTCATCACAATTAGCCATGACTCATTTAATAAACAACCCGTCCGCCGGGCGGCTGCGGTTAATCAGTGATTTAGTGTGGGACTACAGCTGCTGGCAGGTCCTGCCTTTGGTTCACCGCTCAGCTCAAAATAAAAACCACAAAGTGGAGAGGGGTCGGTGTGTTAAGGCAGGGAAGGTGCACATGCCAGGGCAGAGCCCTGCAGGTACAGCTGTGCTGCTCACCCCCAGCCTGAGCCATTGGGAACGCAGCCAAACCCCTCAGCCCCGCCAGGAGAGGCTGCACTGCATTCAAAGCTCAGAGCATCCTCTCAGGGATGGCTGTCCGGACTTTGCTGCCTCTAAAAAAAGACAGCACATCCTCCTGTGGAGGACCTGACGCCAGGCAATGGGGCAAACTGGAGTGACAACGGCTGCACTCACAGGCGGCGCAGAGACCTGGCTTTCATTCACACCCACTGCCTCTGCTGGGTCCTCTGCTCCAAGCACACTGCTCTGCTCTGCAGCCCATGCATCATCGTATGCCTCGCTTCACACACTCAGAGTGGATTCATACGGCAAAATGTTTGCCAGAGGGACAGAGAATCCATTGTGGGATGAATGGGACTATTGACTGGGCTCAAATAGCAGATCAGATTTGAGTAACACACTGAAGACATGAATTATTTTCATGGTATTTTAAGAGATAAAAGTTCTGCGCTTCACAAAAAACAAAGTCAGCCTTTGGCAGGCCTGCCCGGCCGCACAGCTAGAACGGCTCCCCAGCAACACAGCACTCTGCCCGTGCCACCCCTCGCCCCGCATCACCGATGGCACCGCTGGCTTTGGGAGCGCTGCCAGCCCAGGATGTTTGCGCCCTGCTGTCCAAGATGCCCGATGAAAGGCACTGAAGATGCAAGAGAAATGAAACCGGGAGGACAGCAGGTCTCCTGGCAATGCTGCTGGAGGAGCCTGCCTTTGCAGTGCCGGGGACAGCAGATGAGCACGGCCGCAGCACAGGCAGCCCCTGACTGTGGAGGACAAGGCAAGGCACTGGGATGCAGCTGTGCAAAACTCATTTAGAACAGACCCAGGGAGAGAACAGCCACGCGGGACATCAGAGCCACTGCGTTACCAACTACGTGCCCTACTTTTTGTGCACATAAACCCAGCAAACGTCGGGCCCAGCCCCCACTGCGGGACAGCAGGGGCTAGAGCTGGTTTAGCAGCCCCAGGAGATGTCACCTACATCCACCCTCACTGACCTACATTAACAGCAGGGAGAACTGCAAACCACACGGCACGCAGGGGCAGCGCGGCATTAACACACGCAGGGCAGCCCCACGGCTCTCAGCGTGCAACCACTGATGCAGCCCAAAGCCGGCACTGAGCCTGCAGCTGCCGGGCGCCGTGCAGAGCTGTGCCCCAGGAGCACCCTGCAGCTGAGAGCAGCTCCGCTCACACACGACGTGAGACACCGCTTCCTTTCACTCACACTGAACTTGGTGCTCCTCCATTCCCACCCCATTTGAGGAAACCGACCATTAATCAGAGCCCTCTTCCTGGTTCCTGAATTCCAACCAGCCCCAACCTCTCACCGATCCCCACACTGATGATCTCGCCGGCCTCCAAGCACAGCCCTCATGCAGCTCACATCCTTCCTGCTCAGCCTTTCTCACCGTTTGCCCATACAATCCCTATTACAGCAAACCCACAGCAGCACCTCCACGAACAGATCCCACTGTGCAGCAGCTGAGGAGCTGCAGGGTGCACACCCAGCCCCATGGGGACACCGGCACGTCAGGGCACACAGAGGATTAACCCTCCTTTTGACCCTCGGTTAGAAATCCTCAGCGATCACCCAGCGGGGTTTCCAAAAGCAAACAGCACCGAACTGAGCACCAGGTGCAGGACAGCATGGCTCAGCACTGTCCCTGTGCTCAACAGGTTACTCGTGGGGTGAAACACCAACGGCTGCACAAGCATCTCCTGCTTCCCACAGAAGGGCCTGGCATGCTGCAGCACCCAGAAAGAGAAGGGCCATGAGGCCAGCACTGTTGTGGGCACCTTTGGGCCACACAGCCCCATGGCAGGAAGCAAAGCAGCATGTCCAGGGCTGCCCTGCAGCACCAGGGGATGAGCACAGCAGCTCCCCGAGGCAGTGCTTCATGGCAGCATCCACTGCTCCCACCACGCACACCCAGACAGGGATCCCAATGCCAACGGAAACACTGGGGGTTCACAAAGTACCCCCAGTTCCTTGTATCTGTTGAACACAGTGGGAAAAACAACCCAATCTCTCCACATCCCCCCCCAGCTTCCACGTCTGGCACTTCTCCCCGTGTTTATTTTTGTTCACATCCTGGTGTTGTTTTATGGCAGCCCTCCCCCCAGCCCCTTCCTAACCTGTAATCTCACCAGTAAGTAACTGCTGGCGGCTGGCAGCTGACGTGCTGCAGGGCTGAGCCGGGCCCTGAGCATGGGCATGGAGACAGGTGGGAGAAGGTGAGGGACTGGAAAGAAAGTAACTGGAAATGTAGGATGCACTGAACGGGAGGGATATGGCAAGACAGCACACCTGGAGACAGCTCGAGTGCCTGGGGAATTGAGGGAAGGGGCAATGAAATGGAAAACCGCTGCCCTGCTGGGTGCCTCCGGAGGCAACAACACATCAAACGCTGCCAGCAATGCCAGCGCACATCGCTGAGGGGTCCAGAGCACCAGCAGGGCTGGGAAAAGGCATCCGAGAACAGCAGTGCTGCACTGAGAGCAAC
>PPHD01013484.1:0-17292 GCA_002909625.1 Bambusicola thoracicus | reverse complement strand
TTAATGTAAGAATTCAGTGTCTGGTCAGGATGAGTAACACAAGTAGAAGCTATGACTGCCTGAAGAATTTTCAGCAGAAGTCATAAAATTATACTTGACATGTGCTTGAAGTGGTTAACGTGTCATCTCTTTAGGATAAAAATGAACAACCCCTTTTCTACAAACACCTGAACAGTTGGTGCTTTTTAACACTTGCAGCACTTCAGTGGCTCATCACTTGTAGGAATGCAGTAGCACAAATATGACTGCAATGTAGGGTTTCAATAAAGGTAAACTTGCTTTGAAAGAAACTGGATGTGATGCTGTTTGTTAAATAGAAAATTTATTTTTTGGTTTTTACTGTCTTAAACTCAGTACAGTGTTTGTACATAAATACTACGTACTAATGTGTAAAGTTAAGTAGTGTTATTAAATCTACATGTTTGAATTCTTTTACAGTGAGTTTTCTTTTGTCTTTAGTGTTATTTGGTTGTCAGTGATAAGGCTCGAGATGCGGCTGCTGTGCTGGTTTCAAAGTAAGTCCCTACTGTGCTTGATAGAAAGGGAAAAAGCTATCTCCCTTTTCCTGTGTCATTTTTGAGTCTGATGGACCAGTAATGATAGCACTGGGAGGACAGAAAGCTGTCAACTGTATGTGAGATGTTGAACCTGCTTGAATCATATCCAATAGTCTGTTCATTACTGGAGGTGTATTTTGTGCTAGAAAAACAGCTATCCATCGCAAGTGTTACTAAAAGTTCCTTATGGCTAACAGAATTCTCTTCAAATTGCTACAGAGTTTGAAAATGAAGTTACTCTGCTGCTTAGTTTTGTGGCATTGTGCATAGTAAATTGGCGGATGCTATGTTAAGGGCTGGTTGTTTACTACAGCTACATAATAAGGAATGTTAATGCTAAATTCTTTTCTTAATGTCCCTACTATCTCTTCACTTTCTTGTCCAGAAAATAGTACTTCTATTTTCATTGGCTTGTCATCAATTAATCAAATAAAACCAAGCATAATGGGAGTTCCTGAATCCAATTATTTTAGAAGAATTGGTGTTCAGACAACAAACCACTTGAAAGAGATGCAGTTTTTCTGACTTCCATTTGCATCTCTGCAATCTCTGCATCTCTGCTAGGGTTGTTCATAAATTTGAAATAGTGAAGTTCTCTTCTTTCCTTCTCTGGTACGTTAGTGGAGATTAGTTTTATTTGATATACGTATGAAAGTAAACTGCATAGAACGTAAACGATATCAGTACATACATATCTCTTTTTACTATGTATGTCACAGTACATATCTTATTCTAATATGTTTTAATGGACGAGAGCTTGAGTCAGCTTAGTTTGTCCCTTTTTTTCACAGTTTTCCTGTTTTCTTCCTTAACTAAGCAAGACAGCTGTCTTCATGCTAGCATCTGCTCTAACATACGCTAGGGGGCTCTGCCAACATAGGTTTGCCAGGACAGCTACAGGAGCAGAGGCTCTGGGGCTGAACAAAATGCAACAATTATCCTGGATGCGGGTAGTTACTCTGAAAAATAAAATCAGCGTTAGCATTTTTCTCCGGTCTGAAGGATGCACAGCATTTATAAAGCTTAATTGTATCAAAATAGTTGTTAAATATAACTTAGTAGAGCAGATTCTTACTGTCTTTTTGGGAAATAGCTGCCCTTGTGCTTACTTTGTTCTGAATTTATTCTCAGTTTTAATCACAGGACTTAAAATTCTTTAAAAAGTAATATTTAGTGATTATTATGCTCCAGCTGTGAATCCGCTAACAAAACGGTCACTTTCTTTTGTGTCGTGCAGAAAATTGCTAACAGACCTGGCCTTAGAATATAACATTCTGGGGACAGTTGTGTACTTCTATTTTTTACTTATTCTGCAATATTTCAGAGCAATATTTAAGTGAATGCATGACTCATCAGGGTACTCCTTAATAAGTAATCTCATTTATTACTATGTAGCCATTTCATTAGCAGTTGTCTTGTGTTTTCTCATAACAAATAAGGTGATAGAATACATTAAACAACATTGAAAGCATATTTAGTGCTAAGCAGATCAAGATGTGTAAGGCCATAATGGAAGCGAAATTACTATTTAATGTAGTTATAATTAGTTTATTAGGAAAACACCAATTTTCAAATACCCTGGTGATTAAAATATTTCCTCAGGAATTAGAAGACCTGGGTCCAGGGCCTTCTGATGCACTGAAATTCACAACTTTCACAATCAAAAACAATTTTCTAATGAGCGAGGCACAGATACTGAGATAACAGTTTAACTTCAAGAAGATGAAGCAGTTAGGTAGGCAGGAATGCGAGAGCCCTGGGATGCATGGGGAGATAAGATATTGGAGTATAGCTCTGTAATCTGCCAAGTAGGAAACTCTTTGTAGAGACAGGGAAGGAGAGTAGGGGAAGTCTGAGTTCTAGTTCCTGCTTAAGGATTTATGGGTTTCAAGTAAAATTCATAAACTCCAAAATCAAAGAATTCCCATTTTTAGTCAATCCCTTTTCATAGGGCAGAGGAGCTTGAGTTTGTTCCATGGGTTCTCTCACCTGGCTGCAGTCGGAGGAGGTGAGGCATATCCTGTCCTGCTTCTAGTTTTGAGGTTAGGGCACTCCTCCGAGCAACTAAGATTTAAACTCCTTTGGGCTGAGAAAGGGTCTAGGAACCAGTTCATCTACTTGGCAGGCTTGTTCTTTTACCTCTGCCATTGTGGAAATGATGGCTTTGCCCTTGGTGCTCCATTATAAAACAAAAAACAAACCCCCTCACCTAATGCCTGCAAATCCTCATTGTTCTGCTGAACACAATACACGCTGACTTTGAAGACAATTCATATGATCATGTCTCCTCAGTGTATGTGTTCCTTGTATTTTTGATTTACTGGCTCTTGATGCTGTTCCCCATTTATCTGTGGTTGTATAAGTTAGCCAGATGCAGGCTCTGTACACGTTCTGCTTTAAACACCGAGAATTGTACTGTGTAGGCTTTCCTTTGTACCTTTCCTTGGATTGTGTTTTAGGGGAAAGTTTATTCACTTATCCTAAAACTCTTCTGGTCCAGAGACCTTCCTTTTAAGTGCACAGAGACTAAACGTGGTGGCTGAAGTAGATGCCTTAACCATGGCTTGACTGGCCCAGATTATGACTGAGATTATAGGTTTATATAGAGGAGGAGTTTAGCCATGATAAACTTCTCCGGTCCTCTGTAAGAATGCATTTCTTGACCCATTCAGTATGTTAAATATTAGATGTTTGACCTTATCAAATATCTGAACAAACAGATATGGCACTGAAGATTATTCCTTATGGGCCTGGAACCTGATTTTGCTGATAATGAGTGCTTTGTGTACCTATCGTTGTTTTATGCCAATATTCTATCTGTTCTTGATAAGAATAGGGGAGAATCCTTATACTCTTTTTAGCTTTTCACTAGTATTTATTTTGGAACTAGAAAGTTTGTTGCTTTGCAAGTAAGATGGGAAATCTTTAAGATTCTGGTTTACAAGTTAGTATCAGTGGAAATTCTGGATCAGAGCCTTGCTCAGGAGCAAAAGGACCAAATATTGATGGTTTGGAATGTTTTTCCCATCAGGAATTTAGGAAAATGTCCATTGGAGAATTTTCTTTAGAAACTGCAACCGGTTTGGACAGCAGGAAAAATAATTGTCATTTGCACATGGAAAGGCAGTAACTGAAGTGGTTTATTGTTTTGTTTTTTTTTTTTTTCCATGACAGATTTATCGTTCGCCCTGATGTCAGGCAGAAAAGAATGGCAGACTTCTTGGACTGGACACTTTCAATGTTATCTAAATCCTCCTTTCAGAGTATGGAGGGGACTGTTGTTATGAATGGCATGCTGCAGGCCCTGGTAACTACTCTTTTTCTCTTAAAAGATCGATAATTGTATTTATCTATTACTGTTCCTTGATTCTGTTCTGGTAGAAGTTTAATAGGAAATGCACAGAGAAGTTTGTGTTTATTAAAAATGATAAAGTAACATAAAGTCAGGTTTTGCTCAGTAGCAGTTGTGAAGATGTAACTTCTCATGTACTGTAACTTCATACGTGTCTTTTCTCTGGATGGTCTTTTCATCAACAAATGAAAGTGAATTTGCCAGAGCAGATACTGATAAATAACTGAAAAATTCCTTTAAGTATCTGAGTGTTTACTGTTAGTCCTCTTGTAACTCAGATTTTATTTGGCTTTCTACCAAACCTGCAGGGGGGGGAAAAAAATAATCTGAACTATACAAAACGGAAAAGTTGGGCTTTTCATATGGCAGTTGGTTTTTTAGAACTGTTAGCCAAAATGCAAGTGAATTGTGGAAGTTTGAGCCACTCTTCTTAAATGCTTGTTCTCATTAGTTTTACTAAGACATACTAAACTTACTAGACAGTGTCCTTGGCTAGGCTGGGAAAATGCCCTATTCCTTGTATTTGTTAATCTGAAGTTCTTCATTTAATGCTGCATGTTGTGAAGTAATAATAACTCATAGGGCATTGGAACTGAATGATCTTGAAGGTCCTTTCCAACCTAAGCCATGCTATGGTTCAGAGAGCTGAATTCTCAGTTCAGGTTGTAAAAGTAATTCACTGTGGAATCATAGAACAGCTCAGCTTGGAGAAAAAGCTTCTAGTTCCTGGAGCATTACTATATAGAACTTATGTACATTCTAAGAATATCTTGTTCTAACAGCTGTCTGGTAGTTTTTATACTTTTTTTGGTGTGTATTTTGAATTACTTGGATAACAGTTCTGCTGTCTATTCCAATTGTCATGTCCAAGTATATTTGGATGGAGTGGGGGATTTTTGTGGAGTTTTCTCTTCTTGTTTTTGTTGTTAATAAGCTGGGATAGCACAAGTGAAGTCAGTGAATGGCATACTCTTGTATAGTCTTAGCACAGATTTAAGGATTTGCTGGCATTTATATGAGTTTCTGTAATTTGCATAAGTTTGCAGCTCTTTTTGAGTAATTGCTACGAGGACTTGTATGCAGTACGTTCCTCAACATCAAAGCAAAGCTGTGGAACAAGTGTGTGTGTGTTGTTGGTTTTTTAGTATTTTTTTCTTCTCTAGCAGCTCTTCCAAATCAGAAGATACGAGAAACAGTCTATATTTAGAATAACTTAGGACTTGCTGCTTAAGCAAGAGGAAGCGTTATTTGTATGTGTTGCACTCTGTTTCAAAAGGCAGAATGATGTTTCATCATTTTATTGTCAGATCTGGAAGGGGAGACTGACTGTTTGCCATCCTAGGTGCATGATGAGACCTGTAGGATGTATAATACATTAGTGTTTTGTCATAATTCCCTTGGCTTTGGCTCTATCCACCTGTTCATTAGTGCATACTAAGCGAAACAGGTGAATACTTAACAAGTAGAATCGAAACTAGAATGTGATACAATATACCTGGAAGCCGAAGCCTTCTTTCTTGCATTTGTATGATTTTTTTTGTCCTCTACATTGTAGGTTGGGAGAACATATTTATCAAGCTAGTTTTGTTAGTGTCTGATGGCTCATAACTTTTGTTCCAGTTGGTAGGTACAAGCAGACTGAATTGTTAAAGCCTTTTCTTGCATCCAGTCTTGAATTTTTAATTTCAATTACTGCAATGTAAGCCCAAATTACATCATTAGAGAATAAAGGTTTTCAGAAAGATACATACGGAGGTATGTGTACAGGGGTGTGATTAACTGGAGTAGGAAACATAAGAGTTTAATATAATGATTTAGTAACACGTTTATAAGAATAACATGTTGTTAAACCAAAAATATTATCCAAAAGTAAAAGCAGTATTTAAAGTAGACCTGTTCCCTTAAACATCCATGGTGTTAGCAGTCTGTCCAGAAACAAAACAATAATTGCTAATTGTATAAAGCAAAATGCATCCACGGGGTTGGCAACTAAAACTTGGGTCACCAAGCTTCAGAATTCTCAGCACTTGGATCCCTCCAGCAACTTGTTGTTTAGGAATCAAACTGTTGTTACTGGGGCATTTCGTCCTGAAGGAGCAGGAGAAAGAAAAATGTTTCAATTTCCAGTCCATGCAGCAGGGCAGGTTTTGGGGATGTAATGATGTTGGAGCAGGGTGGGTGGAAAAGGGCTTGCTCTCTCTTTCTCTCTTCTCCCTTCACCTTCAGCACCCCAGATCAGTTCAGAGCTTCCCCTGATAGTGTGGATGGCAGCAGAACCATGCTGTTCATGGTCTGTGTTTAGGAAATAACTTGTAGTGAGATTGGCAGGGCAAAACTGTTCTAAAATCACACGAAACTCTTGCATTTCAATGAACTGAAACTGCAAGTTCGGTACACGGTGAGCAGTTCTGTATTGCTGCACTTTGATCTGCCTCTCCGTGGCCTGAAGTCTCGGTGATTAGGTATGCTACTGTTTAATCTAACTCAGCATTATGTGTAGAACAAGTACTACTGTTTCATGATTCTTGTTGGAACACGCAGCCTGCATTACACATTTTAATTCCACTGATGCTTTTTTCTTTTTTTTTCCTTACACCTGTCGTCAGTAATATATCATTTCACAACAGGTGTGCACTGGCAGGAATCTTTGCTCGCAGTGTTTCAGATTTAGTTTTTAAAACTACCTTCTTTTGTTCGAACTAAAATTGCATTGTTGAATTGAGTTCATTTTTTTGTGCTTGGATTTGTTGTATGCATAGATAATTTGAAGGACTGTAGATTAATGGGAAGGATTAGATTAATAAGAAATTGCCATTTTTTTAAATATAATACTTGTTTACTTGAAATAAATGTCTAACCTGTTTTAAGAATCTGCATTTTAAATTCTCTTGGTCTGGAGGTTTGCTTTTAAACCTGCCATTATATCAAGCAGCTTTTTAGTTATTGCTGCAGGGTGTAGCACTCCCAATTCTTGCGTGACAGAGATGTCATCATGTTGAGGTAGCCTTGGGCATTGAAACTTATTAAACCTTATTTGTTTTATAGGTGATTCAGTATACAAGTGTGAGTAATAATTAAAAAAAATAAAACGCCCTACGCAGCGATCTGATGAAACTCGAGTCTTAAGAACAGGGCATTTCCCTGAGCTGTCTCTAATGCGCAGGTTATGTAGCAATAGCTGTGTGCTTATGTAAATTTGGCTCCGGGGAAGAAAGAACTCTCCAACTCTATTCTTTCAGACCCACAGGCACAGAAATAGACTATTTCCAAATAGAATGTTTCCCAAGTCTCTGTATTTCTGGCATTCTCAAAGAATTACCGATGCTAGCGTTGTCCATTGGCGTTATTTTTTTAAAGAGATGTTATCTCCTAATGGTTTGGAGATAAAGGTGTACAAAAAGCAGAGCTTTCTATTCTGTGTTTTGTCAGTCTTGTTATGATGGAGGTCCCCCGTGTGTAAATTTTTGATTGATAAATAACAAAGATCAGATGAAAACGTAATTCCCACCAACAATTTAACCGTGCTCTGTGTTGAAGCTTATCACATTAGCTACCATTATTGATACCCTGACAAATGCATGCAGTCTACTTTTTACATTGGAGAAGTATGAAGAACAAGAGTTGTCATCTATTTTACCATTCGTTGCACGTATAACACATTAAACCCTCCTTACTTTCAAGCAAATTTATTATTTTGACAGCATGTCCTCCCTCACCTTGTTTACTTCCCCACATCTAGCCCGGAGGCAGGAATGAGTGATAGCTTTCCCTCCACCTGGGTGCTGTGTGACTACTAGGGGGTGCTCCAGAGTAATGAAAGATACCGTTTTCTTCTTGTCCCATAGAGGCTGAAATTATCCTCCCAGTCCTCAACTTGGTTGGTTACAACCAGAGGGTAGGCTCAGACTGGTGTCTCCTGCTCAACAGGAAGATACACTTGCTAGCAGTCAGGCCACCCTTAGTGGTGATTTGTATAGCTTGGGGAACATGTCCCAGAGATGATCCTGGTTGATATATCTCATGGAGCCCAAAGTGGGTTATGCAGACAATTGAAAGGTGTGGCGTTTCTTCGGTGATTACTAAGAAACTAGGTTTTGTTTTCCTTGTACCATGCTATTTCTAAAGCAAAACCAGACTTGACAGTCGTCATCGCTTGCACACCACTGATTTTCTCTAATTTGTAGGTGGCTTAATTATTTATAAGAGAGGGAGTCACATACTTTTCGGCAGTTCAACAGGTTGGGTGAGTTGCTGTGTGTCCTCATTAAAGTGGAGAGACCATGGCATAGATTTGGCTGCCTGGATGCTCCAGCAGGCAGGCTCCTTACTTTTAGTATCATCAGGTGCTGACACTAAAACATCTCTACGGGTGGCAAACCAAGCTTATTAATTATTTTGTTTGTGTCAGATTTGTCTGAATCGATGTGCCTTGGTTGTTTTTTTGTCCTGCAGGGCAGGAAGTTTAAAATAAGTACTGTAATGCTGATTTGTTCATTTTTCATTTTCTAATTTTTTTTCCTCCCCAGTTTCTGTTGGTTTGCAGTGGTGCATCGTGTACTTTGGTTTTTAGTGTAATTCTGGGGCAAGCCAGAGCTGCAGGATTGTTCCAACACAATGTCTGCTTTACACACATGAATGTTTGTAGCATATGCCAGAAGAAATACGTATCTTCTATTACAGAGGCCAACATCAGAGAAAGTCCTTCTTTATTTCCCCCAAACAGTATATCTAGTAAGCTCAAAAGTTTGGCAGGTTTGGGTTTCTGAGTGTTTTTGCCTTTTTTTGACTCTCAAAGAAGTCATGAAAAGCTTTCTTTTTTTCTTGATGATTCTACAGTCAGGAAAAGAAAGCAACAACTGAATTTCTTGATTTGTTGAATGTCTGAAAAGCAGTTCCCACCAGTTTGGTTATCACCTGCTTCTATAAGAAATGTTTTTTGCTAGAAATGACCTCTAAACTCTTCTCTGATAGACAGAAATATCTAATGCATCCCTTGCTAAAGCAGCAATAATCTGGGTAGAAGGTTGTGTTCTCCCTGCAGTGGACACTGGTCAGTGCAAACACAACTTCTTTCCTGTCTTAGATTCCTTTTTCTTCTGTGGTTATTCAAAAATCAATATATAATATATATTGTTGAACAAAAACAGTGTAAACATTAAATCCCAGTTCTTTTAAGTGAAGTTATGAATTTATAGCACTGTAGCTACAGCATTATTTGATTAATTTGTACTTCCCCTGAAAACATGCATTGATGAAATAAAATCCCTTAATCCTCGTGCAGCAGTAAGGGAGACCACTGGAACCCTTGTCAGAAAAGGGAGTGGACTACTGTGCTTTGTACAGCTGAACACTTTTCTATGTTGGAAGTCTGATTGCTTCTTTTATGTGCTTTATAAGGAGAAGGGAGATGGAAGGAGAAGGGAGATGAAGAAAGTATATTCTTAATGGGAGTCCACATTATGTGTAAAACTGATTCTCAAGTAATAAAATGCTCTTCCTTGAGATTTTCTTGCATTGATTGTCAGATTTGCCTAAACCCTTGTTTAACCCTGGTTAGACCCTTGCTGCTCTGTGACCGAAGTACAGCAGGAGGTATGGGCTCAAGGTCTGAAGCCTGACTTGTAATCTGAGAGAATACATAACCCATGTATCTTTTAGAGTATTCTCAGTTGATATTACAGTAGTTGCTATAAAGATTTTAACATCTAAAACTGTGTAGAGTTTTCTTATTTGCTGCTTTAATGTTGGATAACTTCTTCCCACTTCTTGCTTGGAGGTGATACCTCCTAGTTATGTTATTCCTGAGGAGTCAACTGAATTCAAAGTTGCCCTCGAGGATGTGAAAACTCCTGGAGAGACTTGTAGACAGGTGCTGGGATGTAGGAGCTGTGTCAGGATGAAAATGCACTGGTGTTTTGAGGGTTCCATTGGGTCTTTTCAGGAGCTCGCCAAGCAGTTTGCAAAGACATATGGAGGTAAATCTCCAAAAGAACTTGTGTGGGAACTTCCAAGGCTATGTGAAGAAGCTGTTCTCTTTGTTATCATTACTTTAGGAATTATGCTGTTTTGTTTGATACACTTGAGTGTAGTCTTATTTTGAGGCATGCCTTCAAAACAGTGTTTGCTCTTACCTGGGCATTAATACAGAACAGAGAAGTAAATGTGGGGATAAGGTGCTGCAGAAGTGCTGCAGTGTCTCCCAACATCCACAACAAACTTGCTGGCCTTGTGAAGCCGTCTGTTTTGAGCACAGGAACAAAGTTACAAAGAAATGAGCTTATGAGCATTTCAGCAAAGAGGTAGAAAAGAAGTTGAAGTCACTTTAGCCTTGTTAGTAATGTGGGAGATTTTGAGAGTTTTGCTCACCTTCTCTTTGCTCTTCCTTTGGCTTTTTAGTGCAAGCAGTTTTGTCACATGTTAGTGGCATTTTATTTTATATCGATGTGATATCTTGATAAAAGCTATTCTGTATTTGTACCGTTTGTGTCGGTGGTGGTTTCAGTTAGCTGCTCTTCTGAGGCTGGAGTAGTTCTGTTGCATTTCTGCTCTGTAAACATAGTTCTTAAAGGATGTCATATTTATGTGGTTACTTCAGCAAAGCATTACAAATCTTGAATAATAAGTATTGTCAAATTCCACTATATATAGCTTGTAGTAGAGCTGATCAGAAATGCTAATTTAGGATTCTAAAATGTAATTTAGTTACACAACAAAATATAATGGGTACATAGCCTGAAGGTGTTTTTATTGCTTTTGTTGCTCTTAACCACACCTGCAGTGCAGGAGGCATGTGTATTTGGTATGTGTGAGAAAGTACATGTTTTTAAGGTAAGTCTGTTCTTGTTTAACTCCTAGGCATGTTTAGTGAGAAAGATGTTTGACAAAGTTCAAGGAAAGCTAAGTGACTGAACGTGGTGGTTTTGATCCATACTGAGTGAGCTGATCCTGTGGATCTTTTCCAACCTTGGGGATTCTATGATTCTAAGTGGACCGAGGGCATTTTAAATGTGTAACGTGTTTCTGTCTGATGTGAACAGTCCATTCTTCTCACTGGAGTGCTGAGATCTAATGGGATTTTTAACTGTGTATAAATGATTTGGAAGCTATTTGGAAGACTGAATACATGAACTCTCCTTAAAATCCCTTGGTGCAGGAATTAAAATATGCCTGATGGAGTTATATGTGCAGTCAGAGAATTCTGTAGCTAACTTTGTTTAGTTTAACATGGGTTCTTGAAAGCTGTTGGAGGAACAGGTTAACATACTCGTCAGTTTAGCCTATATTGTGTCCTGTCTTGCCTGAGTTTCATTGCCACTAATGGCTGAGCTTGCTCACCAGTGTCCACCTGTCCTGCTTCTTACAGTGACTGAAGCATTCGTGTGCCTCCTTGTACCGTGCTCTGCCTAAATTACAAGCAAGGCTTGTTTAGTTTGGAGAATTGTTTGATGTCACAAGGTCTCAAACAGGACATGGAGTTCCCCTCGTTCATCTGCCTGTATTCATGTTCTGCAGATGTTCTTCATTCACGTTCCTCACTTTTTAGAGGTTCAAAGCAGCATGAGCTGTTAGATAATAGCTTCTGTGGTTGCACCTGCATTGGACTTGTGTGACCAAACACTGAGCTGGATGGCTGTGGGAGCTGAGCTGGCTGAAAGAGTGGCTTCCCCCCTCCCCCCCGTTTTCTTGTGTGTGTTTTTTGTCCAGCTCAGCTCCCTGAGTTAAGTGCCTGCATGATTGTATAAATGGGAGGGGCAGGTTGGGCTACAGTAGCCTTGACATGCATTGACATAAAAAGAAGTAGAACTGCACCCAGGGACTCTTTCTTTTATGCCATTTTAATTAGTAAACACTACAGATTATTGCAGGAAGTTGACAGGCTGTTGTAGAACTTTATGCCTGATATATTTAGCTGTAGACACTCTGTATTGTTATATTTATTTTCCCTGTTTTAATTGTAGGCACAGTTATTTAAACATGGCAAAAGAGAAGATTGTTTACCATATGGTAAGTTTGTAATATCCTGATTTTGTTTTAAAGCCATTCCAGTAAAAAAGGAAAGAGAAGGATATGCTGTTAAAGAACGGTGCTGTGAGGAGTAAAATCAACAAGGAAGTTTTAAAGCATGCACAGTGAAAAGAAGAGATAAAGTGAGGGAGGAGAATGAAGCAAATGAAGTATGTTATGTTGGAAAATCTCATCAGAGAATTAAAGATTTGTCAGGTGGTCAGGTTGGATGCTGCGCCTCAGCAGCTGAGCACAGAACATGGAAACTGTATGATGTGGAATGTATGAATACCAAGTTTAAGGATAAAACATGTAAGGTTTACATGTCAGGTTTAAGAACCTGCTGTGTACAGAATCTGGTTGGAGTCATCTGGTGGTACTGCTGAAAAATAAAAATGGTTTTAGTGGAAACAGATTATAATGTAAACTCACATTAGAATGCTTTGGAATTGTTTTGATTCTAGAAAAAAAACTCTATAGATGTAGAGCTGGAAGCAGTCTTGATTCTCCCAGTAACGAAGTGTAACATGCAGATGCTTCCTTACAAAATGCCTGAGATATGGGTAAAGCTGGAGATAAGATAATGAAGACAAACAAAATGCAATGACAGATGTGTTGCAGAGCTGGTCAGGAGCAAATAGAAAATATTGAGGAATGTTACTGCCTAGCAGTGCTTAAGGAGTAATTGAGAACGTGTCAGGTAACCAGAATTATGAACAGGCTCTATAGATGACCCACAGTAATTGAGGAGTTGGACTTGAAAAAGGCTCATATTTAGATGTTCTTAATTTTCTTTCTATCTCTAAAACTTGATGTGGGCCTAGCGTAGAAGATTACAGAATACATAATCACATATTTGTTTACTCTAAGAGCGATACGTCCTTCAGAGCCTGAGTAGTTTGTATTAATTACTGATCAGCTATAAGTTCTTTCTTCAATACAGTCATTGCTTCAGATTGCAACAGCAAGGGAACTATTTTATTTGTAACACAAATGTGTTTCTTGTGAAAATTTTGAATTCTGGAGCTTTACACTCATTCTCCATTATTCTGTGGTTTTTATTTTGGTGGACGAATAGATTTGATGTGTCCAAATGGAAGGTGTTGTTGCTGATTGTTCACACATCAGTATTATGTTTTGCATTTAAATGTTCATGGACATTCATTGTCATAACAGTTTCTGTGCAGAGGAGTTCAGTTGGTGCTACCTGAAAATCATAAATGAGGGAATTGAGTGCTAAGTATGCTGAGACTGGATACAGAAGAACTGACTGAGATTTTCTCAGACTTGCTTCTGTTAGACTACAGAAGATTCTTAGACACAGATACTTGAATATGTTGCTTCTGGTGAGAATTAGAGGCATAAATATTCCTCATGAGTTAGCCTCATTGTGATCTTCACAGCTGAAAGTAATCCTTATAGCAGTCCTTCCTGTTTGGTAGGTGAAGGATATTACATTTATTTGGCCTGTATTAAAACTGGTACAAGTGGGTAATAAGACATTTGTGTTTCAGTAATACCTTCAGAAATTTAATCTGAAAAACTTTGGGGACTTTAAACTTTTTAACTGAGTTGTTAAGCATTCTTCTAGCCTGTTTTTGTCTTACAGCTGCTACTGTGCTTGAGTGTCTTGATAACTGCAAGCTGTCAGAAAGTAATCAGATGGTTCTCCGCAAGCTAGGGATGAAACTTGTTCAACGACTTGGGCTGACGTTTGTGAAACCGAAGGTAGCAAAATGGAGGTTAGTTTCAAGTTGAAATAGTTTTTTTTTTAAAAAAAGAATTCTAAAATAAGTAATCCAAAATCACTTCAGAAACTAAAAAGTGCCTCAATCCATCTATTTTTTTTTTTACCAGTCTCTGTCCTTCATGCCCCCTCCTACAAGAAAAAGAAAGAAATCATTGTTATTTAGGACTGAGTGCATCCTTCAGTTGTAGTTTTTTGGCCATATTTTGTTTCCTGTACTTTTTCCAGTTATGGTATAGCAGAGCAGTACTGTGACATTTAATGTTGTACTTCACAAAAGCAGAAGCCTGTTCTTATGTAATGCACAACCTGGTAAAAATGGGAAGACAGCAACCTTTGGTACTGAAGTTGACGTAGTTCCATTTTGTAAGAGTGAAATTAACATTTCCATTACATTGTTCTCTCCTGATTCGATAGAAAGTTCACAGGGGAAAAGTGGTTTGCAATCCCACTTCAATTTTGCATATTAGTCAGGTTTTGGTGTCTGGTTTTCCTTTTTGCCAGAGGGCAACCCATTTTTCAGATTTCTCGCACTGATATTTTAAAATTGCAGGCTCCATTGGTGACTTTTTTTCATTGTATTTCTTTTACTAACTTTTGAGAACGTCCTTAGGCATAGAAAATTCTTTTTAGGTGGAGAGTATGCCTTGCCCAATGGCAAAAGTTAGTTTAGCATGGAAATTATCTCTTTTGTAAGGATGTGTTTGCACCACAGGCTAGATATGTGAGTGCAGGTTGTGCAGAAAACCCTGAGCTGGCTTTACCATTTAAAACCATTTTTAATGAGTTGATTTTTATTTTTAAAGGTTTTGGAGAGTTTTTTTAGGGCATGGGAATTTTGCCTTTCTTTGTGGTGAACAGTGGGAAGTAGTTTAGCTCTTCTTCACCTGGAAAAGTGGCAGCTGGTCAGGAGAAAGAAGAATGGGATATTTTTTCCCTTTCCTTTAAAGCAAACACTAAATAACTGGAAAACTGTGCACTTGGAGGTATAACTTGACAAGCAGGTTTTCAGTTGAAACTTACATCAGAAAAATAAATGTGCTGTCTCTGTTTTTTCTGCAGATACCAGCGTGGCTGTCGATCTCTGGCTGCCAATCTGCAGGCCCAGAGTTCAGTTATGCAGAGCCAAAAGATAACTGTTGCTGCTAATGAAGCTGAGGATGATGAGGAATATGACATTCCGGGAGAGATTGAAAATGTTGTAGGTGTGTTGAAATGGGACAGAATTTGTTATGAAGTCTGCACATTTTACATACAGCATGCTTAGTGCTAAGGAAGTGTTGTGGATATCTGCACTAATTTGAACAATTGGGAAGACTAAAAATTCAACCTGAGCAATTGGTTAAAATGTACCATATGTTTACCAAATCATTTAAATGTTGGCATCTTGAGCAGAAACTCACTCTTCTAGTGTTTTTGTGACACAGAGGGAGTGATTGAAATACATTTTACTGGTAATACAAAAGTGATATTTTGAGACATTCATAGATTGAAAGATTTGTTAAAGTTTGTAATGAAAAGTAAAGTAAATGGTATTACTTTAAAGCTAAAAAATATTCTGGAAATTCTTTAGCTGTGGTACTATCAAAGGGACAGCATTTTGTCTTAATATGCATTCGTAAGGAAGGGGCTTCTGCTAGCTTGCTAATGAATATGCTTTAATTAAAGGTTATAAATTACATCAGAAGGCTTTTATAACTAAGAAATCTAATGAATTTTTTACACTTGTCTGGCAGATATAAGAAATCTGGATACAAATATTTTTATTTAAATTAGGAAGCAGCAATGTTAGGACAGAAATGAATTTGTAACATTTTAAGAAGTATTTCTGTTGTTTAAATAAATCTGTTGAATAATCTGTTTTGTTTAAATAAAATTCTCTGCAGAGCAACTGTTGGTTGGACTGAAAGACAAAGACACCATTGTCAGGTGGTCTGCAGCAAAAGGGTAGGTTTCTTGTTGTTACTCTAAGCTTATAAATTAAAGCAAACAATACGAACACAGCCTCAATGTAACCCATGATTGAGAATTTGTGTGTCATGTAATATTCTGTTACTTCAAGTGGCTCTAGCACAGTTCATGCTGTAAAGCCATATGACTTTTTGTGAGTGCATATAAAATTGGGCTAGTCTTCAGGAGAACCTCACGTATACTTGAAAATAGACATTTTGGGTAAGGCTTCAGCTAAAGGCAGTGAGATAGCATTTATTTAATTTTTTTCCCCCCAATAAAGTATATAATTTTTGTGTGTACACACACACATCTACCTCTCAAAACACACCTACCTCTCAATGTTTCTAATTTGTAGCTTTTACTCCAAGTGGTGTTTTGGGATATTGGTGTTAGCATAGTGCATTGTCCTCTTGAATTCACTTGTCTTAGGTTTCCAGTCACTAGGTTTTTTTAATTGGATTTACTCATTGAATGACAGAACTAATGAATCACTGTATGCTTTTTTTTCTTTTCTTTTCTTTTAACTTCTGTAGAATTGGTAGAATTACTGGAAGACTTCCAAAAGAATTAGCAGATGATGTGGTCGGATCTCTATTGGACTGTTTTAGGTAAAAATCTCGTATCATATTTTACATGCATCTGAAAAGTGTGCTTATGAAATAGAGGGACTACCATTAAGAAAATGGATCTAAGAATTCATAGATTTTTTTGCCTTTCTTCTGATATTCAATAAGGAAACTGTTCCTAATCTTTTAAACCAGAAATGCTGAAGCTCATTAACTTGCTGCTTTGAGTCTTCCCTATGTGCTGCTTGAATGTAGTGTGCATGTAGTAGAACAGAAACTATATTTGTGAGTTCCAACTCAGGTATTTTATGATGTTCTATGGGAGGTGAGGTTAAAATGTCCAGGAAGATTGATGAATGGAAGGGGTATAGAAGAATTGCACAAGATCTTGAGTGACTTGGGTTGTTGCCCTCTGGATTTCATATTATCTGAAACAAACTGAAGTAGTACAAACTACATTCAAATAGTAAAACGTTGGAAGTTGTGTACCACAGGATGTTGATCAGTATATACCTGACCAAAAAAATCTTCTTTTTTGCACCCTTGTTGATGATCTGTAGTCTGGAAGTGTTTTGGAGAACTTAGCAATCTACTTGTATTGTTCTGTTACTGTTACTAGACCAAGAGTCTGCTCTTGGCTATGTCAGGCAGAGGCTTGTGGGCTTGCTAAACCTTCAGATCTAAAGAATTTAAGGTCTCAACCAGTGTTTTGGACTAAGCTAATAACAAAAATAGTAATTGCTTTATTGGCAAAAAATGTTGGTAATCTTTAGTTTGCCATTCAAATCTGTTTTTTTTAAAGTCTCTCATTGGTTGAGAATACAAATTGAAAATTTGAGCTAAAAAATGTTGTTTTAAAAAAGAAGATACAGTCTTAAAAACTTGCAACAGAAGTATCTACGTAGCCAATACTTCCACTGCATTACTGTGATTAATTCAGGAGGTGCAGCTGATCTCAATTATCCCTGGAGCTTCAAAGACATGTACTCACTGCGTTTTCTTTCCTTGTTTTTCAAGTCATAGGGGTGAGTAATACAGCTAGTAATTGAGTGACCTGCTTTCTTCAGAAACACTCTGGAGCAAAGGAAGACAAGGAGAAAGGGAGTCTCTTCT
>PPHD01013483.1:6225-17293 GCA_002909625.1 Bambusicola thoracicus | reverse complement strand
CCCAACCATTCTGTGATTCTGTGATTCTGTGATTGCATGAAGACTGACCACTGAGCTCCTGGAGAGCCCTGGGGTTGGGAGGGAAGAAACTGTTGTCTCCGCACTGTGGGGCTGCTTATGGGATTTTAGGCAGGCAGGAGGGAGGTGGGGACATACACTGAACCTCAGCCTGTCCGGTGAGAGATTTTTTTTCCCAGTGCTGAAGGAAAACAGAGAATCCCTGTGTCTGCTTTATCAGACTTGAACATGATTACTAATTAGGGGGAAAAAAGAATTATGCAACCTTTTGCAGCCCATTAGCTGTGTGCATTCCTCGCTCCCTGCTCTCCTCCCACTGCTGCTGGGATCTGCGGTCGGTTCCTCCGGGTGACCTCACTCCATTTCTATGACCGGCCACAGAAACTGCAGCTCCCACCCCCCCGCTGACACACACCTCCCGGAAAATCCCTGGCACAACAATGCAGGAGTTTTATTACCCCGGAGAAAGCCCGCTCTGTTCAACAAGCAGCGTTTCTCGACGTGTAACCCCAAACCCCTGCGCCGAACCCAGTTCGTTCAGGGGATTTCCTCTGCTGCTTAGATGAGCTCTAAGAATTCATTGTGTTTATTTTGCGAGAGTCATTTATCCCAAAGACATCAATTTGAGCGCGCACATTAGCAGCAGAGGAGGAATCTGTCCGTATCTCATCCAGCTGTGCTGTGCATCAGCAGTGCACGGTGCTCCTTTGCTTACCTACTCCGGTCTTATGGAGGAATGCACTTCATGTCCCCAGGGTGATGCTTCACATATGACATGAAACGGTCATATTTCACAACGTAATCATTTCTTGGGTGAAAGTAACGCATTCCTGAATTTTTCATTTTAAATAGAAAGTGAAAGGGGTTTTCCTGCTGCTCTGCGGGGGAGGGTGGGATTGGTACGAATGCTTTTCCATTGGGGTCAGAGGTGCCAGACTGACCTCTCGCTGTTAATCTGAGCATCTTGTGGTCGGTTGCTGGATTTTCCCTGCTTCCAGGAGTGCTCAACAGACATTGCTCAGCCCTGTGGCTGCACAGCCCCATGGAAAATGTGGTCCTACGTGTGTGAAGCCGCACTCTTTAAAGCTTTTAAAGCCAATTCGTCAGCTTGTGCACAGGTATTTATCCTCCTTTTGTAAAGGACCTTTAAGCAGATGTGTGAATTTTCAATGCATCAGACTTGATGGCAAATGGAGAGCTTTCATGCCATGAGGTTTGAGGCCTACAGCCCTATTGCTCAGACAGCACTGAGAGTGCTCAGCCACCGTGGGGTGGGCATGATGGGAAAAGGGAAGGGGAGAGCATTCCCTGATTTTGCCATATGAAAATGAGACGTCACATAAAATGATGGCGTTTCTCCAAGAATCCTCTCCAAAGGAGCCTCCCTGGATGGGACATCCATGCTCATAGGGTTTGGGAGCAGCCCATGGGGTTGGGGTGCTCCCATTGGGCAGGAGCTGGGCTCATGGTTCTACTGGGGAAGGACAAGCCTTGTCCCAATAAAACAATGTCAGATCCCATTGAGCACCATACGTTTACACTCTGTTTTTTTCTTTTCATAGCACAGGCAAAGCACATTTTCTGCTTAAAAAGCTAACAATCCCAAGAGGACAAGACACAGGGTGGCAATTTAAGGAAGGATGGATTTATGAATGTTACCGCTGCTGACAAGATGAAAGGAGAGATGGTTTGAAGAGCCAGGTTGCAGGCAGTGAGGAAGGCTGCTTGAAGGCTGCGTGCAGGAATAGCAGCAATGAAAAATGGCAACTAGAGAAAAAAATATTTTCAAAAAGAAAGGAATGCGTTCTTTTTGCTTTGAAAACCTTTACATTCTCGCTCCGGAGGCTATATGGAGAGAAGGTTCCACTCAACCCGAAGCAAATGATTTCCCCACCCCACCCCATAGTATGTCTTAAAGAAAATTTGGATTTTTACAACTTTTTAATTCTGGTCTTGCTTAAGCAGCATTTCTGCCTGATAACTCAGGTTGTTGCCAAGAAACTGAAAAATCAGTTGTTTTTGGAGGTCTGCACAGGAAATCCTTTCTTGGAACGGGAGCCGCGAGGTACACAGCAGGAAACGGAGCGTGGAAGAGGAGGAAAGCACAGAGCAGAGCAAAGCAAAGGTGCCACTCGCTTGGCTTCAACCCCAGGGACCTCACTCTGTCCATGTGTGGGATGAGGCTGGGAGAGCTGACATGGTTCCTCTTGGAGGGAAGGTGTGGGGCAGCTCTGAAGTGGCTCCAGCTCTCAAACCCACTGCTCACAGATGGTGCCGCGTGCCAGGAGCTCTTGTATCAGTAACCTGGCATAATAGAGCAGTAACCTCAGGTTGTTAACCCGAAAACAGGTTATTAATGTCTGTTGGGAGCAGCTTCTGGTTGTGTAAGCAATGCTGAAGCATCGTGCAAGATCCCAAATGGGCCTCTGGGACAGAGCCCAGAGCTTGAAGCACTTTGTATTTTCTTGCTTTTATGACGGTGTTTACACCCTGTGAGTTGATAGCCACCATAAATGCTCCTCAAGGCTCTGTGCAACGTGAATCAGCATCATTCACATCCAGTCTGTTCTTTATTACCTCCTCATGGATGTGGGTGCAAAAAAGCATTACATCCTTTACGTTTTGGCCAACTAAGCACAGACCCACTCTCAGTTCCCATCCCAGCCCTGGATGAAGGAATGCTCACGGGCACATGGAGGGCTCACACCAGGCACAGTGCTGCCCTTCCCTTCCCTTCCCTTGGCTCCTGGTGGCAGGATGTCCCCGCATGCCACCAGCTCTCCTTCAGCACCAGCTGTGTTTGCACTGAGCAGTTCCTGAACGCACTGTTCCCTGAGCGTATCCTGCAGACAGCATGGTGGTTGGAGCAGATACGTGTGGCTGCGAGATGTGGGCTGTGCACCCCTCCTATGCCTGTGACTCACTGTGGCTCTGGGATAAGTCGTTCTGCTCCCTGTGCTCCCATTCCCTTCCTTGGGAGAGGGGACACCAACTCATCTGGTGCTAAGCTTGCTTATCTGCTGTCTTCAGAATAACTTAATATTCCTCAATGGGAATTGTTAACGTTTTACCCCATTTCCTGCCCTGAATATCTTGTTGCTTCACTTGACAATTGGATTCGTTCTGCAGCTTATGCCTGTTTTCCCAGGAAATTAGACAAACACAGAAGGATTCAGTCTGGGTTGTTGTCTGGCTTTCTTTATTATTTTTCCTAAATTATTTTCTGTACAGCCAGCCCACTTTCTTAACACATCCTTCTGGCAGGCGTTCATAATGCTGCTTGATGCTAATTTCCCACAGACAGTTATTAAGAAATATTATCTCAGCTTCCCGTGTGACTGTGTGTGGGATGCACACCTTTCTGCACTGGGCTCTATCCTGAGTAAAAATGCCTGTGAGCATCCATCCAGCCTGCCTATTGGCTTCCCCAGTGCAGTGCACTTGTGTGGGGCAGAGACCGTGGGTGCACAGCATTCCCCATGGGGTTTTCCCAGCCCATTATTCTGTTCACTGTGACGTTTAACCTCCTTTGTGTTACGCAAGGACAAGACTTCCCATTTGCTGTCATCTCAGATGAGGAAAAATATGAAGTTAAATGATATTAAGCAAGAAAGCATCACTGATGCCATGCAGAGGTGCCTGGTGATGGCCAGCCTGCCTTGCTGGCATTACATTGCATCTTTGTTTGAGGAACTGAGTGCTACAGCTCTCAGGCTTGTCAGTCTCTCACTGTAGCACTGAATTAAAAGTCTACTATTAGTTGCATATGTTCTAGCAGTTGCTTGGCTTATGCCAACTTGGTAGATCCGAGGTCCAGCAAGATAACCAGGAGCAGAGACTGACAAGTGAGTGGGTTACTGGGGTGGGAAACAGCACCATTTTCTTTCCTTCTTCAGTGGAAAGACAAGTTTAGGTCACTGCAAACAAAAAGACAGGATGGGAGCACTGCGTTGCTTGGGCTTCTCTTCTCTGCCCTGCCAGAGGCTTGTGAACTTGGAGATCTGCACTCTGTCCCTGTCCCCATCCTCCCTCTGCAGAAGAGGAGACAAGGAAGGATGATGATGTTGGGTGTTTTTGTTCCAGACCTCATATCTCCATGGGGTTGTCCAGACCATTCCACACGTCTGAAGCGAAGCCTCTAACCTATGTGACACTGAAGTGCAGGAAAATGATTTGTAATCATGGGGAAAATGAATGGCTACCTGTGCACTGGTTGCATTTGGCACAACAGAGTTACCAAGCAGAACTGAAAAACAGCATTTATAGAATCATAGAATCCTTATGGTTGGAAAAGACCTCTAAGATCACCACTTCCAACCCCAAGCCACCTGACCGTGCCCACTGAGCAGATCCCTCAGTGCCACATCTCCACGGCTCTGAAGCACCTCCAGGGACAGTGACCCAACCACTCCATGGGCAGCTGTGCCACTGCATCACTGCTCTTTCTGAGAATAAATTGTTCCTAATACCCAACCTGACCGTCTCTTGGTGTTGACCTCTCATCCTATCACTGTTATCTAGGAGAAGAGACCAGCCTCCACCTTGCTACAATTTCTTTTGAGATCATTCTTCCCATCTGGGGCAAAAAGGGCCGCCTGGGGCTGCAGGACCAGGGCTGCTGGCAGAGCAATGTGAGAGGTCAGGGAAATTGTGATATTCAAGAGCAGAGGTAGGGATACAAACATTCCACAGTGCCTTGGTCAGATGGATGAGGGAAAGCCAGTAGAAAGGAAGGGTGAAAAGAAGGAAAGGCAGTTTTGGCAGATGAGTTGGGACAGAGAAAGTAGAAATTGGTTAAAAGGAAAGAGACTGTGATTATCCAAGCAGGAAGGGGTCAGGCTGGAAGGTCTGAGCATTCTCAGTAAAGGGAGAGGGTGTGGGATGGGATGAAGAGAAAAAAGGTCTGAGCTGATGTCCGGAAAGTGAAGAGAAAAAATGGATGAAGGTCAGAGATGTCCTCAGGACTCAGGAAAAAGTATAATAGGAATTGACACGTACAGGTACCAAGTTAACATGACTCATATGTGTATTTCTCCAACATTGCACATGCTCTCAGTTTCATAAGAGCAAGCATTTTTTTTTTCTTATGTTTTTTTTTCATTTTAATAAAAGGCAATTAGGTGCTTTCCTTGGTGGAAGTTTTGAAAACGATAGCCTAAACGAATCTGCGTGGAGTCCTGATGTGAGGCTGTGCTCTCCTGGGCTGCCCTTCTGCACCTCGGACTCACAGCCATGACACAACGTCTTACTGTGAGCCGCTGTCTGACATGGCCAAGTGTCTGGAATAATAAAGTCTCCATGTGAGAGGGCTGCATATGGGCTTGTGGCAAACGTCAGGACTGTGGGCTTTGCACTTTATTGATTCAGTGACACAATCTCTCCAATTAATTCAGCGGAAAATTTGAGAAGGCAAACGTTTTTACCAGCTTTACTTAGGATTATCCAGTTCTTAGCATCTGCACATCTAGGCAGCCTGTCCTATACAGCACTGTAAATAGACACCCTTAAATAGATTCCAAGTACTGTGCAATCAATTAGAAACCCAGTGTTCAAATAGACAGACCCAGACCTGACTGCCTATTGCTCAATCCTTATCCCAGTAGGTAAATGGCAGGAAGATGACTCTGAGAATATAATTCTGGCTGTTTAGGATTTCCTTCGCTGGCCCTTCCTAATGATGAAAACATTACTTTTGAGCAGATCGATCTCTTCTGGGGGCAGATGTTAATCTGATTCCCGCTCATCTGTTTCTTTTCTTGTTTTGTTTTTGTTTTTAAACTCATCCCAAATGTTGTAGTTGATTTTCAACTGTCTTTAGTGTCAATCAGGGAATCCCAGTGATGGCAGACGAATGTGAAATTCTTGGGACTGTTCTGCATGATGGTGGAGGAATGGTAGAGGCCTGACAGTAAAACGTGCCTGAATTATACTGCACCTTCTCAACCTGTTTTCTGCTATTAGAAAGTTATGCTTGGTTTTCAGATTTAGCTCACTATGGGCATAGGGACACACATCTCAAACCTGGAGCTGATCTGAGCCCAGTGATCTCTGGGTCACAAAGTGCTTTGAGGCAGCTGTCAGCCCAGCTCAAGTTCTTCAGGATGGAGAAGAAGGAAAAAGCTGTGATTGCAAACTGCAAGTGCTTAAAGTCATTTCCCTGACCTGAAGGACCTGCTGCTGCTCAGGCATTTATGCAAAATAAACTGAGTGAGAAAGGAGGGTAGGATGGGCTGTCACCCTTTAAAAACATGTGAGAAATCTAGCGTATGTATGGAAAAATGTGAATCCAGACTGACTGGAACTGTGTGCTTCTTTGTGAGTAGACTCGTGTGACCTAAGGAGATGTTTTTGCTGCTCGGTTTTGCTGTTTATTCTAGTCTAGAAATAAGACTGAAGAATAGTAAGCTTTGTGTAGATTGGAAACTGGAGAGCTCCAGTGTGGGGTAACAAGAAAGATCTTGCCTAGTTCTTCTGATGATGTTCACCTGAGAGCTCTGCATGGTGGTTGGGCTTCTTAGAGGTTCATGTGTTTTTGGTTGCTTGGGTGTTTCTAACTGTCATTCTGTACATGGTATGTCAAAAATGAGGGGGGTCATCAGGTGTGAGAAGCTAATTTCATAGAATCATAGGATCATAAAGGTTGGAAAAGACCTCTAAGATCATCAAGACCAACTGTCAATCCATCACCATCAAGTTGTTATAGGCCTTCCTATTTTTTGGTTGCCTTGGTCTCTTGGAAAGCCTGAGCACAACTGGGCTGGTTTGGGTATCTCTTGGTAGGCCTGTGCATTGTAGTGGTGTTTTCAAAGAGTGAGTGTTTCTCACAGATGTTTTAGTGGTTTCTCGTGTTTGTGAGTATCTTGCTATTCTTATTCAAACAAACCATTTAACTGCAGAACTGAGATTCAACTCTCTGCATTTCAGTCCCCTTACAAGACCAAAGAGTGCTTTCAAACGTCAGGTTCTCCGCAAAGCACTGGGCTAAGAGTGCCAGAGCAGCCTCTTATTTGATAAAATGAGAACCTATCCCAAATATGAATGGAGCAAAACCCTTTGGTACAGAAAATAAATCCCTCTTGATGGCAGGAGAGCTGTGGTGGGACCAGGGACCTGCAGGCTGCAGGTGTTGGGGGTTGGCAGTGGGGAGAGACATTGTATGGCATGAAGTCCATGTGTTGCAGCTACATAAAAATGGGACATAAGGAGTTTAGGGTAAGGATTGATCAACTTTTCACAATTGAAAAAAAATGGGGATGTTTGGCATGGTGGTGTAGAATGGGAGAAGGGATTTCTTTTTCATTTGGCTTTGGTATGCCCTTGGTTCGTGGATATTTTCCTTTTTGTCCCCAAAAGGCTATAATGTTAGAACCATAGTGAGATCTGTGTGTGTGGGAATAGAGGACATCAGTACAAAAAAAAAAAAGGCTAATTAGTTTATTTACCCAGACTACCAATGGGATGAAGTTTTCGAGTGGAAGTGTGTTGGTTTTACCACGGAGTATTATTTATAACGCTAATTTATTAGGTATTCAGCTCTTCATACCTTGCATCTTGAGCTCAATCTTCAGAGGTGCTGAGCAATGGGCAGAGCTGATTGCAGTTGCTCTAACTGTGGGTATTTATGCCTTTGCAAATTGGATCTTCATGGAGATGTCACCAAATGGGCTTAATAAACTCACAGCAACCAAGAGTGAGAACTGTGGCCCTGCTGCACGATCCCACTGTTGAAGCTGATGGTAAATTAAGAAAGTGCTAATACGTGGTGAAGGGCACTTGCAGGAGGCAGCAGCCTGTGGAAATAGAAGAGCTCTGGGAGCCGCCAGTCCTGCCCTGTGCTTGAGCCATAGGTCTGTGAACGTTTACAGTTTTGCAGCTTGACTTCTTTAGCAGAGAAAGCCGCAGCGATTTCTGATACCGCACCGCCGGTCCCTGGTGCACGGCTGTTTTGCAGTGTGTAAATCTCCGAGGCACCTCAGCATAAAGCACGCACGAACCTCTCTGCTAAAGCTGACGGAGGTTTTATGCCTTGTAGTGAGGAGCAGTGATTTAAAATAGCTCCTAGCTCTGCCCCCGCTTCGGAAGGGGCCTTCGCGGTCCTCCTCTGGAGAGCAGAGGCCGTGTCAGCAGTAACAGCAGCCGGTTATTTTTGCACAGTCCCCACAGCCTTCCTGCCATCCCTTCCGAAGTGTCACCAGCACCGCCGAGGTCACATCTGGAGCAGCGGGTTCGCGAACCCTGCCTGGAATGGGACGGCTCTGCGCTCCTCCACAGATGGCCCCATGCAGGGAAGTCCCGGCTGGATGGCGATCCCAGGGGGGCTGGTGGCTGTGGGCAGCTTCCTGCCGTGCTGTGTTTATCCAAGAAAGGGGAAGGCGAGTGGTTTCAAGAAGGAGTCGCCTCGGATTCTTGCGGGCTTTGGTGTCGCCTCGAATTCAGACGGCAGCATGTCTTCCTATAGTCCCAGCTGGAAGCAATCCCACCCGCCCCATGTGAAGACGTGAGGGTGAGAGACCCCCGGGGAGCCTCTGCGTGTCCTTGGGAAAAGTGCCACAGCTGCAGAAAAAACACAGACGGTTGTTGCTGTGACTTCCTGGAGAGAAACGGGAACGTATTTTGGTCTCAGCAGAAGTGAGCGTGATATACTGGCACTTTTGACATGCAGACATGCAAAACAGAGAGAGAAAAAGTTCTAGGCAACAATTTATGTGTTTTTTTACTTTTTTTTTTTTTTTTTTTTGAAGGAAAATATCCTGAAATGTTGGTGCAGAGAGGGATTTCCTGAGGTATGAGAAGAATGGTCTTTGCTCCCTGGATATAGCACTCTATGAGCAGACTGGATCTTATCTGCCATCCGCCCTCACTGCTGATTGTGTCCAGATCCCTTCCAGGTGGGAGCTCCTCTTGAAGGAGGCAGCGGAGGTCTCCTCCCATTCCCTGGGTTCTTGTACTGTTGGAAGAAAACACACTGTGCTGCAAGTTGTCCATCCTCAGCACCATGGCACGGTTGCAGTCAACACCATTCCTGCTGTTATCTGGGGGAGCTCAGTCTGTGTAGGGCTTTTCTTTACTCTTTGCATTTTGCCAACTCTTCTTGCAGAATGGCTCCGAAGTGCAACCTTTCCTGCCCATATACAGAAGTAAAATTCACCAGCTGCTCATCCAGCTCCTCTGCAGTCCTGTTCTGTGTGCTCGCAGTATCGGTCTGGGTCTGTCTCTGTTTTGGAAAATTGGAAAGAAAAAGTAATTTCCTTGTGCTGTGTCTACATAGAGCCCTCTTTGCATCCGTTTTTGATGACAGAATCTCCCTTCCTGCTCCGAATGGTGATAACACACTCCACTCCCCGTGTATTATTTCTACAACCTTTCTTCCCTGCTGGAAAGAGCTCTCTGAAAACATCTGCTGACCTTCTTCCTCCTCCTTCAACTCACCTCTGCTCTGAGATGTCTGTCTGTAGAAATGATGGCAACATTTAGGCTGCGTGTCCCAGCACATCACACCGACCTACATCCTCCTGCTGTTCTCCCATGCCATCCACCACTGCCCATCTGCTGTCTCTTTGTATGTCCTTGGGGCAGGATCTTGGTAAATTAGCTTTTCACTCTGTGTTCGCTGTCTGCACGGTAGACCTGTAGGCACTATGTTAAGATAAATAGTAGGGATTTGTCTTTGAAAAATATTACTCTTTCATGTGTGCAAGGTGCTGTGCAGAAGGGGTCTGGCTTAACTGCAGGAAGCTTGTTAGGGGGCCTAATGAGCACAGCCAACTCATGGTGCAGGAACACGAGCAAAAGCTCAGCTCCTTCTTGGAGCTGCTTTCAGTTGCTCCTGCTTCAGCCTGGAGATGCTCCAAGTGAAAGCCCCTGTAGGTCATCAGCAGGCAACGGTGCTCTCAGGGGCTCTTTTTTAATATTTTTATCCTGGTTAAACGTGCTCCTCCTCCCCCAAACCTTATGATCTTCCACCATTAGCACACGCGACCAATGGCACGTTCTCCTTCAGCGAGACTTCCATGGGACCCTTTCCAAGGGAGGACTTCTTTCACAGCCCCTCTCAACCCACAGGGGAGCTGACCAGACCCGCCGCGTTTTCCATCACTGACCTGGGAACCGCTCTCCTCCTTCCTCCCACCCCACCTCCTCCACGCTACCGACGCGTCTCCGTGCTGCGGATGGAAGGACCGCATCCCTGCCTTCCTCCTTTCCCAGCTGCATTGCTGTTGGGTCTCTGATCTCACCCACGAGCGTGGCAGGACGGCTGGGAACAGCTGGAGCCTCGTGGTCCCGCGGTCCTCGCAGGAATTTCTGCATCCTGGAGGAGCGGGAGCTTCCCGCGGGAGAACCCTTTGCACTGAGTGCTGTCCCGTGAGAACAGCAGCGCTGCCGGGGTTTGCAGAGGCACGCAGCCGTTATCTGAAGCTATAGAGCTGCATCTGTAGAAGTGGTTCCTAAAATTAGCGGGCTGCTTTGGGACTGTGTGGCTGATGAATATTGAGGGACTTCTAGAAGAAATCACCCAGGGTGTGCACGCATACTCTTTAAGCTGCAGAAGAGTGTGCTCTTGGCACAATCCTATTTTTTTCTTCTGATTATTATAATCATTATGCACTGAAACGTTCTGTACAGCAGTCGTAAAACGCACTGGCTAACAGCAGATGCCTGAGAGAGAAGGATTTTTACTTCTTTTTTTTTAAGTTCAGTTGCTGAAAAATGACTGGGGGGGAAAAAAAAAGCATTATGGGTTTTCCAGATTTTTTCCTCTGTAATTGTGGTATCTAATGTGTTTTTTTGATTCCAGGCTAAAAAGATGAGGGTTTTGAGCTGTAGGTCCTGCAAGCACAGCTTTGGCTCTGCTCACCTCCTCACACATCATCATGGGTAACGCAGGCTCTGCCCCTGGTTACCCCTGCACTGCCCTGTTTCCTTCAATTGCTTTGCAAGGGCGAGCGGAGCTGCCTAAATTGTTGTGCTGATTATGTGCAAGAGAGAACAGGATCCAGCTCCCTCTCTCTGGGCTGCATTGTTGTGGTTTTTTTTTTTTTTTTTTTTTTTT
>PPHD01013482.1:0-17294 GCA_002909625.1 Bambusicola thoracicus | reverse complement strand
TTGGTGCTGGGCTTTGCATTTTTTGTTGAGAAGTGTTGGTAACGTGCTGCTGTTTTGGATGTTACTGAATGGTGCTTGCACAGCATTCAAGGCTTTCTCACCAAGCTTCTTACTGGGAATGTGAGGAGCATGATTGCTGGTCCAGAGGGTGCTATTTGGCTGGCACAGGAGGCTCTGTGTGGCAAAAATGGAGAAAGTGAGCAGGGCTGTTCAGGCAGCTGGACCTCAGTGTCCAATGCTAATTCCTTTGTGCTCTTCCTGCTGTGCCCACCAACTGCAGCCCTGGCTGGGTGCTTCTGGCACATCACAGACTTCCTGTGGGACCACGATGGCAAGGCAGCTCCCTGGTGGTCGTGCCCCGTGGTTGGTTCCTGAGCCATGCCTCCTGCCAGCCCTGGGGCAGCTCTGACCCTTACAGGTGCCCGCCACTGTTGGCTTGGCCTGTGCCATTTCTGTGGTTTATTTCAAAACTGAAATGTTGCTGTGGGGCAAAGTTGGAAGGGCAGTTACTGCTGCATTAAGCCCCTGGGGCTGTGGGACAGTCAAGTGCCTGGCTGGTTTCAGAAAGGAAATGTGTGTGAGCTGAATGGGCTCTGAGGGAGGAGGGCTGCTAGTAAAAGGACTATGATTGTGGACAGTGGGAGAGGATCTGGAAAGAGCAGTGAAAAAAAGGAGAACTATGTTTAAAGCGGGGGAGGAAGGAAGTGAGGTAGCAGCTCTGGTTTGCAAGTGTCAGGGCTCCCTTGATGTAGCCATATGGTTGCAAGCCACGCATGCAGCTTAAAAGCTCCTGAGTGCAGACCACAGAGTAAATAACATCTTACTCACTGCTGTACAGGAGGTAAACTGCTTGACTTGGTATCAATTTTATTTCATCAATATTAACTCTTTAATTATTCTAAACTTTATCTTGGCTTGGAAATGAAAATGTGTGACTGCCTTTTGTGGGCACTGGTGACGGAAATAGCAGACTTGCTATAATAAGGCCACAGGACTTGAATGAATGCAAAATGAAAAGCCTGCCACAATTAAAGCTTTATTTCAAGCGTGCTATTTGATCACAGTTTATCCCACAGTCCTCTTCCTTCTTCAGCCTGACCATCAAAATTCTCAAACACAAAGCAGTGTTTCGATGTAGAAGTTTACAGAGGGGTTAAAGATAAGACTGTGCTTCATTTGCCAATCCCATCTCTTTGTCCAAGAGCTGCTCTGGGTTTTTAGCTGGCATAAATTAAATCATTGGCATAGGACCACATGCTGAGAAAGCAGGCTTTGTTACAGAGCGCATTCCCGTTGGGGTGCAGTGTTCCTCTTTTGTCACACGATGGAGCCATCCTGCAGAGATACAAAGGCACCACAGGAAATCCTATAGTTTCGAAGTCATTTTCTAGGCTGCAAGCTCTCAGCACCAGGCAGCTGGAAGACTTGCAAGAAGCAAACTAAAGGACGGGATTTCATCCTTCCTTCCAGCCCGGCATTGGTTGCATGCTCTTTACAGCTACCTTGGACAGATTTCCAACTGTTGATGCATTGCATCTTTTCCAAGGGCTTCTCTCAGTGCTGCTGTGCTAACAGGATTCCCTCCTGTAGGCAGGCTGGTACATCAGGTCCCACAGTGGCTGTGCCACAGGCTCGGCGTGTGCCTTGGGTCTGGTGGCAGTCATTTTGGCCTGGGTTTGTCACTTATACCTGAGCGTGGCTCTGCTATGCCAAAAGAAACTTAAATAAGAGACACAGTGGGCAAGAAAAACAGTCATGACTGTCAAAGATCATGCTGGTTTTATGTATCCCTTATTTTATGTAGCTGCTGTGAAAATCAGCAGATTTTTCTGCTTATCAGAGGGTGGTGCTTGACGCTCAATTTATCTTGCTATATAGGATAGACATGCCAAAAAATGGTGCAAGATGGCAGAAATTATTCTGCTGGTTCAGAAAAAAAAATGACTTCTTTCTTACCTTTTGAGAGGAGACAGTGTCCTGAGCACTTTCCTTTGAGTTCGAATCAGTAACTTTGATTTATTTACCTTCTTAATGTGGGTCTGTAGCTTGGCAAACAGAGGGCTCCTCCCAAAGCTTCCTTTCTGGCTAAAATGTAATAGTGCAAGTAAAGGACTACTTTGAGAGATTCCCACATCATTATTATTGAACCACTGGATGTCTGCGGTGATAATTGCTATACTGGGGCTGCATGGCCTTTTTGTGTTGTACTGACTTGGAAGGACACTTGCCTTGAGGTGCAGTAATTGCTTTTTTGCTTGAAATAGATTCTAGCTGGTTAGATGGAGAACTGCATTTGTGTCTTGAGCAGTATTTGCAACCATGGCATTTTTCTTTGTTAATTATTTTCTGCAAAACAACTGCTTCATTTTTTATTTTTTTTTTCAATAATAAATGTAGAAGTGCTGTTGGCTCAGCTTATTGGCTGTTTTGCCACTGTAGGGTAATTAATGAAGTATGCTGCAAATGGTTAAAGCTTTGTATGAGAACTGTTGAATCAGGGCCTGAACCTCTGATTGACCACCTGAGGCGAGCGCTGAGTCAGCTGCAGGGGCACAGGTGAATGCAATTTCACCTGAGTGACCGAAAGGTGTGGAGCCATGCTGCACCTCTCCTAGACCCCATTTAAGGGCTGACTCCCCACAAGGAAGGATCTCTATCTGGAGATCCTCCCTCTGGAAACCCTTCTGCGAGCCCAGGACACAGGTACAATCTTTATTTCATTTCTACTTTGTAACAGCGTAATCTCTCCAATCCTATACCTGTTTTCCGTACAAGCTTCCACAAAGGAGGATGCTTATGTTAATGTATCTGCGCTGTAAGATTCGTCAGATGTGAATAGAAGTGAAACCTGACTTGCTAAGGAGTAACACTGATTTGCATTCACTTTTTTAAAGTACAAAGGGTGAGGAGCATTGGCATTTTTAAAGCCTGGAAAATTTGTGAAAGAGAGCATGTCCTTATGACTTTCTCAGAGCTGTTAGTCCAGGAGAGCCCTCAAGCAAACCCTTCAACAGTACTTCATGAGAATTTGGGAAGAATAAATTAAGGCACCCCAGGTGCTTAAACTGTGCTTCCATCCCTTTCTTCCTGAGGAAGGATGCCGACTCTACCTATTTCTAAAGATAGTAAGGAGAGAAGTTGTCAAAATCCACTTTGTCTGTTGCAGGTAACTTCTAATCCAAGGGTGAAGGCAAGAGGTACAGGCCTGCAACAATTTGTCAGCAGTGGCTGCCTGATCCTTGCTTGGTTTAGCTTTTGTGCCAGAAAAACCTTATTCTGACACGTAAGTCTGGCATTTTTAAGTTTGGTGGAGATCAACTTCTGCCCCAGAGCATTTGGTGTTGGTTTGATTGCTTCCTGTTGAAGTTAGACTCACAACTGCTTCCTAGTGGGAATGTTCCTCAAATCTCTTGCTCTCAGCCAGACATCTTGTGGCAGATGCCACAGAGACTGGGCCAGTGGAGAAGTCTTTGTAATGCCTTTTCAACTCTTCCCCACTGCCAGAGGACAGGAATCTTTCAACTGATAGCCGTGGGGTGGATTTGGAAAGCAAGCAAAGAATAAAAGAAGGGAGAAGTCAAGGACGTGTCCCTTGTTAGTTCATTAAGCAGCTGAGTTTTCTGTTAGGTTCAGGAACCCCTTACTTTATTCCTGTAGCCCTCGCTTGTAGGGATGGTTCTTCAGGCTTTCACAGAGCGGTGTTGCAGCTTCTCAGAAAGCGGGACAGAACTCAGCATCGCTGTCCTGAGGATTGAGGGTCATTGGATGGCTGCTGTTGTGGGGAAGAAGGGAAGAAAGAGCAGAAGTGGAGACTTGGACTGCAGTCACGTTATTGCCAAGGTTCTTTGCTCTTGAGGTAACCTTATAAATGATCTGTTTTGGGGGAGAAATCAGCAGCTTAGAAGAATGAAAGACAGTCCTGGTAGCTGAAAGTAGAGCAGCTTAGAAAACCAGGCTGCTTCTGGTTGTCAGTGCATCTTAAACTTCCTTTGCTTTTGCCTAGAGTCCTCTTTTGATTGCAGGCACCTTGTTGTGTGCTGTAGTGTGAACTGTGAGCGGGCACTCGCTGTCCTTATGTGTGACCAGGTGTGAGAGACAGTGGGTGGGAGAAGAAACAGTACTGCAGTGAGAAGTACTGATTTATGTTTAGTTTTCCATGCCAGTTTTAGAGCAGCGTGTGGGAGTTCCCTTCAGTAACCCCAGGGAGCGGTATTGCTGGGTTTTGCTTTTGTTAATTCTCCGAGAAACAAAGTGAAGAGTAAATGCCCATGATACAAAACAATCAAATTTCCATGCTGTGACACAAACAGACAAATCCATAAAAACAAATCTGATCAACTACTGCTGTTGGTGAATTACATGGCCCTCACAAACAAGGCCTCGGCTTTATCAGATTGTGCATTAACTTGTGAGGGGATGGCTGATGTATTACTCTTCATGCACTCAGTAATCGTCAGCCCATAATCCCCACAGGGAAAGTAAGCATCCATGCTTATCACTAGAGAAAAGACACTTGAGCAAACAGCTACTGATGTTAACCTTGTAAAGTTGAACATGGGCTAGCTGTCCAAACACAAGTGACCGCTGGTTGTTCCTGTCAACGGGTCACAGTGATGCAATGGATTCTCAGCACTCACTGCTCAGGGCTTTCCTCTGGCTTTACTCCTGGATCTGCTGCAGGTCACCTTGGTACCTAGGCCATGATTTCTTCAGCCCTTGCACAGTTACGAGTCTTCCCTTGGAAGGACTTGTGAGGTTTGCAGGATGTTTGGTGCTCTGTGGGTACCTGGCTAAACTGAGGGTTTGGTTTTTCAGAGCTGAAGAGGTAAGTAACAGAGCATCATTGCACTTATTCACAAAATTCTAAGTGATTGTTGGAAAACATGTAGACTGACAGCATAATTCCTGTCCCTTTTGTCCTCCCACTAGACGTGCATGAGACTTGCTGTTCTTTTAATGTGCGTTTTACTTTCTTTTCTGAGACTTGTCAAGACTGCTCAGTGTTTTCAGGAGACGGCTATGCAAATATGTGCTTCTAGTACCTGATTTCTTCAAACTGACATTTTAAATTATGTTCATTAATGTTTTCATAACCCAAGTCCATAACAGGGAGAGCCGAGAGTATGTGCCTCCTGGTAGCGCATCCAAAGGAAATGTGTGTCTAAGAAACCTGTTATTAGCAGCTCATATTTTGTTGTGCAGTGACACCTAGGAGACTTTCTAAGCTACTTATTTTTCCCTTGCTGTAAAGGCAGACTTCGTACTGCTGCAAGGGGCAGATCTGCTCTTCAGATCTCAACATGTGCTGCATTGTCTGGGTGAGGAGAGAACTGGGGAGGAGAAATACCTTTGTTTCTGAACCATGGAAACTTCACCAGCTAGAAATCTTTGACCCGAGAGTCCTTTCCGTGTAATAACCAGGGGTTATCATCTGCTATTCCATTGCCCTCGCTTTTGCCCTAAGCTGCTACTACAGTAGGAGCATCCCCAGATCTTTCATGTCTCCTTTATTGGCAAGGGCTCCTGTTTGAGGGGAGACAGAGTACACAAGGAGTTGGGGAAAATCTGTTAGTGTGAATGATAAGAGATGGCGGTGTTGAACTTTCTTCCAACGCCTTGAAGTTTCAATCTGTTCTTTCTAGGTAAGTACAATGGTATCACAGCTAGGCCGTGTATACGCACTGCGTGGACAACTTGCATTAAGTGGCACCTGCTAGCACTCTTCTTGGTTTTGGAGAAGAATATGTAGCAGTGTTGTCTTAACACAGAAGCAGTTCCTGGAAGATGTAGGCCCAGGCGTTGAGAAGCAGTTGTGCGTCTTTTTCCCCGCCACGCTGTGGTAGTGGTAATGTTTAGGATTAACTTCTGCACACAATTCCTAGGGACTTCTGAGGGCACAAGTATGCCCTTAGAGCTCGTGGTACTTCTCATCTTCAAAGTGCATTATAATCATTAATACATTAATTAGGCATTCTCCGCTTCCTTCCTGCTAACAAGGTTTATTAAGCTGAATGTATTTATCTTTGCGCAGCTTCTGCAAGCAATTGAATGAATAATTTTCCTAATAACTTTAATAGCAAAGACTTGAAAGGGAATAGGGATGATGAGAAGAACAGGGTACAGAGGTAAATAAAGCTGCAGTATGAAAAGAGAGGAGCAATTTCATTCTGGGTGTAGTTCCACCTACCCCTGCAACTCCCACCTGGCATCTGTGCAGCCTTTGTTGCTTCTGTCTCCCCTAACCTACATGTCATTGCACATCGACCCAACGTTTATGCTAGCACAGGCAATTGCAAGAAAGGAGGTCATGGTTGGCCGAGACCTGCAGCAGAAAAGGGGAACGTAAAAATAGCTTGCAATTGCAAGGTGAAGAAAAGCCTATTTGAAAGCTTGAATTTACATACGCTTACAGTGTCTTAAGTGTTTTTATGAGAACCGGTGTAATCTAGCACATCATTTCACAGAGGATGAGTTGCAGGACTCAGGAGATGGAGAAAGGTCATGAAAGATTCTGGCAGGAAGGCTCAGGCGTCGAAGGCTTTAAAATAATCTAAACCAAATGTACTCTTGCTTTCCTGCTCCATCTTTATCCCTCAAACGCTGTCTGTTGTGCCCTCAGAGTGCACACAAGTACGCAGTAAATGGATGTTACCCACTGATTTAGTGGGTTGAGTGCTGCGTTGTCAGTTCAGCAATTTGCATATGGGGCAGCTCTCTGCTGCTTGCTAAATGATTTCACCTCCATCTTCCTCCTGCCCTGTTTATTTAGATTCATGGGTTTGGAAACAGGAGGGACTACTAGATCATTGGACCAGACCTCCTTTGTATCAAATTACAGACCATTGAGCTTGATATAGTTGCCGCTGTAGGGAGCCCAATAACCTGTGGGTGGCTGCAGCATATCTTCCAGAAAGCCAAATTTTTGACATTAAGGTCTCCAGGTCAGGAGATGTGTTCTGTCTGGTTTTGAGTGGAGCTTCTCAGGAGTGCTATTAAACATCAACACCCAGAACAACAACAGCAAGGGTGATAACAATAATGTTAATTAAGAATTCTATTAATATTTTATTGGTTGAGTTCGCAGAGACTTTTAAACTGTGAATCCAGCTACTGTATATGAGCTGTAGTCTTAGAATTATAAACTGAATTACTTAGTAAAGGGAATTGAGGGGAAAAAGAAAAAACAACAACAACACAAAACCCCAAACCAACACACACAAACGTAGCTAGGAGCTATATTCCAGCAAATGCAAATTTGCAGTGAGGTGCAAATATCTATTGAGCTCCTTAAGGCAATAGAGGAATGAAATGCTACAGCAGGTGTCATCCAGGATAAATGCCACCAGTCTGAAATGTAGATTTTATTAAAGTGCACAGATGATCAGCTTTATGTATCTTAATTCCTAACTTAAGGGTCAAGTAGTCTGCCTGTGCTTCTCTGACAGAAAGTGGCTTGCCAAATAGAGCAATTGTGGTTTATTTTTTCGGTAAGAATTCATTCAGCTAATGTGAATTTGACAGTTTGAGAGCTTTACTTGAACTCCATCAGACCAAGAGGATGTTTGTCATCGTCTTCTCTTGGTAAACTAGTCTGAAATCTTGAAGGAAGAAAATACTGGCTTAAAATAGAAGCACTTGTGTCAGGATGGGAATGGAAGGATCCTTCTCTACCACCTGCCTGGTTGTAACAGGAGCTCATCTCTTCCCTTATGCACTTTTGGCTGTGTAGTTTGCCATCTGCAAAAGGAGTTGGGAAGACTAGTACACGGAGAAGTGACCTGAGTTTATCTGCTACAATAGGGGCAGCAGCTTCTCACAGCCCTCTGATGGGGGAGCATCAGTTGCTTTCACTGGAGCACGTTTTCCTCTGAAGTCCCAGGATGCTGCTCCAGGTGTGGCTCTGCCCTGTGTGGAACCTCCTGCCCTGCTTAGAGACTGTGATTCAGGTGGAGGCACTCAGCACCAGCAGCTCCCAGATGCCTTCCAACAGGTGCAAGCGCTTCAAAATCAGCCCGTAATCCTGGCCACCTTGTTGCTTTGGTTGGGGCTATCCTCTTCCCTTTGGCCTTTATTGCTGTAGCTCCACAGGTGCTGCCATCACAGCTCCCTTGATTAGAGCAGGCCCAAGAGCAGCTGGAAGTGCTGCAGTCACACCTCTGGTGGCAGAGCGGACTTATGTTGGCTTTAAAACCTTGCCTTAGGCTTTGGTACGAGAATGGATTCTCTTGCAGCAGCACCATGGGAGGGTTAAGTTTATGGCTGCGTGGCTTGTTATGTAGTTTTCTCTCTGTAACAAGAACTGAGCTTTCGGCTCAGTGAATGAGAAGAAGGTGAGCCACCTTATGTAATGCTGTGCTTTTTGGGAACTAAGTAGGGTGGGAGGCTGTCCTTTCAAGACCATCTTGAAATGGAACATGCAGAGATCCAAATGCAGGTATGTTTTGAGAGTTGCTTCAAAGCTAGTAGGAAGTGTTCAAGTGGAAAGCATGCGGAGAGACAGCAGGAGTAGATATTCCTGAGGCAGCTTGGTTCAAGGCAAGGTCTGCTCTGATTTTCTATTTATAGGACTTTAAGAATGTGTTTATTTTGTTATTATGAGACAACTGGAATGGGAGTTTCAATGTGGAATGGGACAGATTAAAACAAAAGAGTGTTTCAGTAGTAGCCCCTTCTTGCTTTTTCTCTTAGAGCCAATGTACAGGTGAGCAATGCCACAGAGACTAATTCCTTGCAGCTGACAGATGTTAGCTGGGGTTTTGTCTTCCAGAGCTTTGAAAAGTGGGCCTTGAAAACTGCATAACATGTGTTACAGTGTGGGTGGTTCCATTCCCCTTGCCTTGAATTCTCTCAAGATGCATTGCTCTTCCCCAGCAAGATGTTTATCACTGGACGTGAGCTCTACTCAACTGTGGGCTGTTAGTAACAGCAATACAAGCTGGGATATGGTGAGTGTGGGCTCCTTGTGTTGTACCATTACATAAGGTAATGCCTTCTACTGTTCTTCAGTCAAAGCATCAGATGGTTTTGTGCTCAGCTTTTGTGGACATCTTAGCTTGTGAACCTTCACCTCGTCTTGCTTCTATTCTTTAGTGTTGGGCATGACCATCTCTGACAGGCTGTTGATCTTCCATGCTGAGCACTGTTTCCCAGCATCTGCAGTATTTTGCCCTTCGTGCACTTCCTCTGTTTGCACAGTGATTGTGGAAATAGCTTTTTGCCTGCTGTACAGCATTCCTTGGGCTTCAGAAATGCAGGCTATTGTATTTGTTAAAGGACAGCAAAGCTGCAGCTTGGTGTGTAGTGTGAGGTATTCCCCAGTCAGACTTGGTAACTGTGTTGTTAACTCTCGGGCTTCCGAGATGTTAAACTGAGAGGGTAATGTGGCATGTCAGACCACTTAAGGGGAAGGCAGGCTGTATAGCAGACTGCTCAGCAGCTCAACCTGCTCTAAATGCAATACCTTTTTAAACTGTATTGTATATGCATGCCTTCCCGTTCTCTGATTCCTCTAACAGTTTCTAGGGGTCTCCAGCAACAGCATGGGAAGCTGAAGCCCTGCTGCTTCCAGTCTGCTGACTGCTTTTCTGTCACATACCAGCTGCCTGAAGCCATGTTGCTCCTCCTGCCTTGGGTTGGGTGTTTCTGCAGCTAAGAAGTGAACAAGTGTGCTAATCCCCGTTTTGGAGGCCAAGAAAAGATTTTCAACATCTGCAAGAACCCTGCCCAATCCTTATGGGGAAGGATAATGGACCCCAATGGTTTGATGCCATATGGTTTCGGCTGATTTGTCTTTAATCATTTTCTTTTGGCAAGGGACTATCCAGCTCTGTGTGCTCTCCCTACAGGAACTGACTCGTGCAAATGGAGCTTTCCCCCAGTGTGCTGGAAGAGCGCATCTCTGTGTGTGAGCAAGCTTATTAGCTAATGTGCAGATGATGAAGATCCTAACTGTAGGGAAAACCCATATGTGGCTACTTTAAATGAAGCTCACTTAATGCATCAGCCAGTTGCAGGTTCATCTATTCTAAATCAGATATTTATCTGCCTCATTGCTCACAAATTGCATAGTTGGTGACCTGGATGCTGGTGCTTCACAGTTACCTGATGGCTGGTAGTGGATAGAACTGATCAGATACCATGATGATGACCTCAATATAGAAATCTACACTGTGGACTAGCTGTCAGGTCTATACAGATCACATGTCCTGTGTTGGTGAAACATCATGACCTTCAGCATTATCATGCCTAGGCTTGAACCTGGGATTTGTGAATCTAAAAGCACAAACCGTTACAAGCTGGGGGCTCAGGCAGGCAAGTGCATTGTGACCAAATACAAGGTAAAGCGTATTTGCTTAAGCCTCAGTGAAGATGATTTAAGCAAATACGTTATATCTCGCTCCTGTGATAGGCTAAGCGTGTGTGCAGTCTGCCGCTGCAGCTCAGCAGATACGCAGTGTCTTTTGAGCTGTAGCAACTCAAGTATCTGAACTGAAAGCTGAGGGGCCCATCTTCACTACTGCAAGGCCGTCTTCATGCTATTTGTGATCCAGTCATAAAGACTGAGCGCTGCACAGGGTGTGAGCAGGTCATGTTTGCGGGAAACCAAGCTGGTCATAAAGAAGCATAGACTCATAGAATGGCTTGGATTGGAAGGGACCTCCAAGACCATCTAGTTCTAGCCCCCTGCTGACCGTAGTGGTGCTCTGTGTGGGTGCAGGGATCTGTGTGTTTAGGGCCCGTATGAGATGAGTGCCTCTGGTGTGTCAGAAGTGTCTTTGCACAGTGCCTACCGACCCACCTGTGCTGTCAAAAAGATTTTTCTTTCTCTGTTCTGTTTGTTTTCCTCTGTTGTAGGATTAGGTGCGTCAAACAATGGAGCATTCTCAGTGTCCTCAGGAAGTTATTTCCTACCTTTTGAAGATTAATGTCATGGGAATTTTTCTTTGATCTCCAGCCTGCCTTTCATTGGATCAACTCTATCTTCTTATTCCCAGGACTGTGGCAGGAGATGTAGGGTTTCTCGGATCAAGATTTGGAGGAACAATATCACCACTGCCCAGCTGTGGGGTGGTTGTGGATGGCCAGGCTTTGAAGCAGCACTGCCTTTTGCCTGAGAACTGAAAGCCTCCTGTGTGTAGCTGCATTGCCTGCTGACCCGCTGACTGATCCCTGGTTTTGAAATGTTCCTGTTGTATGTGATATCTATGTAGCTACAGCCCTAGAAGTTTATCTGTGTGCCGTTGCTCATCACCAGGCTGTGCTGCGGCATAGCAGGGCATTTAGCTGACAAGCAGGTGATAGGCAGAGAACAAATGGGGAGCACAGAGGGCGTTTGTTAGGCTCCTGGGGCTGAAGAAATGCGGATCTGTGTTTGGGAGCAAAGATGATTTGCATTTAATTTCTCTGATCTGCAGTACTGGCGACAGTGGTGGATGTTCATCTGCAGTATGAAACTGCTGTGTGGCCTGGGCTGAATGGCTGTTTTGTTCTGGGCTGCAGCAGTGCTGCAGGGCAGTGCCCCAGCACTGTCACACGGCTTTGCCACAAGCGTGGGCGGGAAAACGCCTGCTGGTAAGGCCTCTTCATGTCTCCTGCAACCCAGGGGATGTGCACGGTGGCTCTGGGGAGCCCTCACCATCCCTGAGTGACTCTGCTGGGGCCTATAGTCAGTGTCCACCATGCTGGGAGTCACCTGTGCTCTGTGATGTGAAGGGAAGAAGCTGGCTACTGCTCACAGGGAGTTGTGGAGAGGGTCAGGTGGAGTGAGCCAGCCTGGTGGGAGGTAAGCCCTGCATCTAGCTGGGACTCCATGTAACAGGTTGAGCAGCCTGAGCTATTATACATCTGGGATGGGGTCTCTTCCCTAGATATGAGGCATTCATGAGGCAGTGAGGAGGGTAGGGATGGAGGAGGAGTGTGAAGGGTTGGTGCAGTGCCCCATGCTTCTGGCAGGCACTTGAGCTCAGCCAGGGGGTTACATGGTGGCTCGTGTTCCTCTTGAGCTTGGCTGGGGCAGGCTCAGCGCTGAGCCTGATGTGGGGTCAGACCTACTCTCCTGCCCTTTAGGGAAAGGTGAGCTCCTTCTGCCTTGCCTACCCCATTGTGCTGTGCTTGCCCTGCCAGCCAAATTAGAAGTAGTGTTAATTGCACTCTGTGCTCCTAAGCTGCTTTCTGTGGCTTTCTGGAAGCTGATTAAGAAGGAGAAAGTAAAGTGGGGATTATTGGGATCCTGGTGGGTTAGTGGAGGGAGAAAAAAAAAAGGAAATTCCTTGGAGGGGAGAAAAGAGGGATTTGCACAGCTGATGGCAAGCCTCTGCAAACAGACAGGGAGTGAGGCGGCAGATGGACTCACACTCGCTGGGCTGGTGCCAATGCATCAGATTGATTTTAAAGATGAAGCACCCACTGCCTGGGAAAGAAAGCCAGTAGCCCTTTGAGTAGGAGCACTTCCTGGCAGCTGTTCAAATACCGACTGCTTTACAGTTCACTTTTGGTGCACCAGGTGTCAGTGAGAAGCACTGGGGGCTTGGGATATGAAATATGACCAGTGGGGACTACAGACCAATGAAGAGATTTTTTTTTTTGTATGGAAGATTGCATGGAAAATAATGTCCATTTTCTCAGGAAAACCAGAAACTTGCGGTGCACAATTAAAGTACCAGAAGAGAATGAAGGGCCATCGAGTTGAGCTCTTTGTCCCCTAGCAGGGTGAGTGCTGAATGTTTCAAGCAAAAGTGCAGACTTCCTTGTGGTTCAATTCTGGAGGGAATTTTTTTACCGGACCTTGGCTGTAGACCTTCCTGTAGATGAGCTTATGTCCTAAGATATGACGTTAACACTGTCAAGGATGCCTGCTGTACTGTGTTTGAGATGTACTCACAGGGCTGCGTATCCCGACAATGGGTTTGGATACATCCCCTGACAAATACCTCTTTATCCCACCTCATCCATTTCCTTCTACAGAAACAACATGGGCTGGAGTGGTTTATTATTCCCTCCTGCATTTTTCTCAAATTGAAATGAAAAATCATCCGTTGATGAAATAGGACTACTGAATAATAAAACACATGAAGTCCATGTTCAGTAAAATAAGCATTTTCACAGAAGTTCATTCCATCGCATTCTATATGTGTATATGTAATATGGTCTGATGGTCTACCTAATTTATGAAGGCTATTCCATCTTAATTTCCCATTACGTACAATTTGGTTCTCCATTAAGTATGCCACACACTGTTTTTATGGTACCTGCAGTGCAGAGACACCAGCTCAGGCCCTGAACTGGTGCCAGCTCCCACATCTTGAGTTGCCCCTTGAACATGAGCTTACGTAAAAGTTAATCAGTTTTGGGGCTGATTGTACAACATGTGCAGTTATGATTAGAGTCTATATTTAAGACTTGGCTGCCAAAAAGACTTCAGCAATGGCAGGCTTGGAAGTCTTTCAGCAAAAAGCTCATGCAAACAAGGAGTGGGCCAGGAGTGCCACGCAATTTAGGCTCTGCTGTGAGGAAATGTCATCCCCAGCCTGGGCGCTTATGTTTGCCACTACCTCCTCCTCCTCCATCTTGGAATTTCTGATTCAGTCGAGCCCAGAGTGAAAAAACAAATATGATGCAGTAGGCATGGGGAAACACAGCCTTGACAAAAGGCAAAAAACTAGAAGAGGTGTGATATCGAGGAAGTCAAGGGTGGAGGTGGGAAAAACTGAAGGAGCTGTTGGCTCCTGTCAGCGAGGAGTTCCCATGTCCCCATGCTGTGCTGACCAGGCTGCCTGCAGGCAGGGAGGGCTGGAGGAACAAATGCCCAGATGTCACTCAGCATTCAGGCTGAACTCTGTCTCTGTGCTGGAGCAGGGCCTTCTGACTTCTGAATAGCTGTGGCCTCGCTGAAGCCAGAGAACCTGACCGGAGAGGATTTTCAGTCAGATTGTCAGCTTGCAGTTGACTAAGAGTCTTATCTGTTTGCTTTGCTGTGACAACTGTCGGTGCGGGCCTGGGTGGCACAGCCTTTCCCTGCTGGGGCAATTGCTCGGATGGGAGTGACGTGAGCAGTCTGACAGCACTGCCAGCTGCTTGGCCACTCAGTATCTGGTGGGGAATAGATGTGTTGATCCACAGAAAGCCAGCAGGAATTTGGCACAGGGGCTGTAGGCCCAGATCGATGTCACTTAAGCATTCACTGAATGACGGTGTATCCAGATGTATCCAGCCCAATGGGAGATCCTTTTTCTGCCTCCCCAAAATAGTGTTCCATTAACTGCAGCCCTCTCTTGATCTGTTTTACTAGAAGACTGTAATTAAAATGTTAAAGCAAAATTTCCTTCTTCCTGTCCCTCAGAGAGAGGCTGTGTAGCCCTTACCAGGCTGAGCTGTTCTACCCAAGACACACAATGTGTCCCTTGGGCTCCCCCCAGCTTACTGTTCCTAAATGTGGTGTTATCTCCGTGTTCTGCAGGCAGCTTTAGCTGCAGCTGGTTCCCATACCAAACACAGCAACTCAGCCTCGTCCTGTTGGTCCCAGATACGGCTTTGGCATGACCCCCTCCCTGAGTTCACTCTGAACTCAGATTCTGACTCCAGTTGGGAAGATAGGGGATCTGGAGGCAGGTTTTTGCCCTATGGCAGCATTATGTATGCTCCACACCAGGCACCTGGGCCACCAGGATGCAAAGTCTGCACCGTGTCATTCAGGCAACCTGAGGCAACTTGAAGGGGCCGTGCACACTGGGATGCATGTGATGTGAATGCAGTCCTGTTGTATCTCACCAGTTCCGTGCCACTGCCTTCAGCTAGGGGCAACCTCAGCTTAGGGACTGCGAGGGAATAGTGGTGAGTTCAGTCCTGGGTTTGCTTCAGCAAACTCATTTAATGAGTTTCTAGAAGCAGGAATGTCATGGTAACTGATGAGGAATATGTCAGGTAAGAAGTGACAGGTGTCTGACTGATAGCCAGGCGCGTTAAAGATATGGGTGTTTACTTCCAGGGAGAGTTATTGGGGCAAAATATTTTATGATTCAAGGAAAAGAAATGTAAACATATAATTATTTTGTTTTACTTTCTCCTCTCCTGGTCACTGAGGATGCTTGATTTAAAATGTTACCTACCTGCTTATAGAGCACAAACACTTTCTGGGCAGATTCTGAGGCGTAACACCAAAGTAAACCTGGAGTCATACCCCAGTGGTGTATGTGGAGTTTCTCTGCCTTTACACCAATGTTGTGGATCAGCTTCTGGCTCACCAGAGCAATCAAAGCTAATCGATGTGGCTGGAATCAGAAATTTCAAATGCTTCCACTGAATGGTTCATGAGCAATCTACTGGCTAGGAATTATTTCCGAAACGTATCCAGCAGTTAATTTCAAATCCCGTATACATTTGAGATGTTCATAAGCTACTTGCAGACAATTTGCAAACAGAAAAAGAGGCTAAAATTCATCAAAATAAATGATCAGGCATGAATTATTCATTTGGCTCCCATCAATCACGCCGAACGTCTCCCTTGTTGTTAGTCTCTGCAAAGAGATCAGGGATTGAATTTAGCTTAGAGACAGAAGTAGGCTTTCACCCCTAGAGGTGCCTCTTCAAAGCAGACTAGCAGCATGTAGGTGATGAGAATAAGAAAGCTTCCACGGCACAGACCGTTCCTGCTCTGCAGATAAACAGCAGATTTTAGCCGGCGAGGCTGTCAGGCAGGCTGCTTCCACTAGGAATGTGGTTACAGCAACAAAGGAAAAAAAAGAAAGCAAAAAGAAGAATCAACCCCCAAACCAAGCCCCGAACTTGATAGGGTGGAAGAGGGATGTTGGGGTGTTTCTGAATGTGCTGTATCTGGATGTTTGTTCTGAGCAGGACAGGTATCCTTCAGCCCATCCTCTCAGCAGGCTGTGGGTAGCTCTACGTTTGAAGGTAGAAGAGCACAGGGGAAGGGAAGCCTGGGTTACTGAGGAATCCAAGTAGGGATCAGACTTCAGAGTGCATCAGGCATCAATACCACATCCCTTCCTTGTGTGAGCAATTGGGCTGTAGTCACGGGCATGCCGCAGTGACAAGAAGAAGGTGGGCAGCCGGAGGTGGATGAGTGGTGGCCATACAGCATCTGCAGAGAGGCACTGCAGAAGAAGGCTCTGCAGCTTGGTCAGTAGAGGGGAAACCATTTCCAGACAGCATTTATGGGAGCAAAGGTGGCTAATTAAAGGGAAAGGAACTGATTCACTGCTATTTACTCAAGTTGACACCAGAGAAATACAGCTGACACCAGCTGCATTTCGATAGATGATGGTGGCATTAGCACAAATAAGAGCACTAAGAATAAATAAGCTGTCTAACGTTGAAAAAAACCTGGATTTAATTCAAAGGCAGTACATATAGCAGTGTATGCCCTCAACAATTAAAGGATCCTCGTACGAGGATCTCATAAGCTGGCTTTAGCTGCACATGCATGCATTATCCCTGATTTTTGGATAAAGCCATTGCTGTGGCTGCATGTGCAGTGACAAGTCAGACCCAGCTCTTCAAAGCTCCTGCCCATTGCCCGAGGTGCTAGGTTATGGCTTTTAAAATTCAGAAAATGGAAATAAATAGAGTGTGATGGAATTTAGGGAACAAAAATGCCACGTCGCTGAAAGACGGGCATCTAATAGCAAAACTAATCAGGCTGTGTATTGAAGTAATCTCTTTGCAGTTCCACTGACATCTTGTTTCTCTTGCAGACTGGTGCTGCAGAGAAATGATGCTGATATCTCTTGTGCAAGCCAAGCTCTGCCCTGGCTGTTGTTCCTTCCTGCAGCCACCTCCATGCCCTGTGCACCTGAGAAGTCCCAAGAAGACTGCCGCCTTCCCTTTCCTGTCGCTTGCCTCCTCTCAAGACCTGTGCTCCAAAAGGCTTCCAGAAAGGTACAGGGCAGCTCTTCCCTGAGTTAAACTGACTCCTTCTTGGCTCCTTCCCCACATTTGCACCTTTCTGCCAAAAATGGTGCTGAGAGGTGGTTGGTGATTCCCCCATAGAGGGGAGCCTATTACTCAGAGGTTGACCCAATCCTAAGAGGGGCCCTGGGGACAGGTTTGAGCTGTTGAGTTGGCACCCCCACTATGCGTGGCACATGAAAAAGGCTTCTGTAGGCCTCCAGAGCTGTGTATTTTGGGGGGAGGGGGTGGGAATGGGGCCGGGGGGCTTTTTTATGGCTGGAGGAGCAGCCCCACACCTGACTCACTGCTGGTGCCCAGCTGGGCAGGGCAAGGGCGGAGGGCTGGCAGCAGCGCCCTTGTGTTACATCTGGTGGGAAGGGCTGGGGACA